>SNQJ01S0247252.1:0-13074 GCA_010110895.2 Picea sitchensis
TGTGTTTCAACACTTGTGCGTGCTCCATAACCAACCGATTGCCATCAATGACAACCTTAACCATCTGCGTCAGTCTTCTGTTATAGCCATATCTCCAATAGTAGATGCACATGGTTGGCATATTGGTAGATGCACATGGTTATCATGTTGGTAGAGGAATATGACTGGTACACCATTGGAACATGTTTGGTACATGGCTTAGATACATATATTGATGAGATCCACTTGATGAGACATATCTTTCTTTGACACATTTCAAGGATTGTTAGAGGAATTTGTGTGTGATATGGATATATGCTTAGCACATAGTTGGCACATGTTCTTAGCATATGGTTGACACTCTTCATTGATGATATATTTGGTATTAATATACATGGTTGATGGACATGGGTGTTTTGCATGGTTGGCACACAGTTTGGCACATGATGTATTTGTTCATAATCCTCTATTCACTTTTGACATATATTTTGTATCATTGGTGAGATATGAGACAGGATGTATGATTGGCATACACTTAAATGTATGGTATGACACGAATTTGGATGATTGATGCATGGACAGGTCTAAGGATCGTCATTAGAAGAGAATATCATTCAATATTCTGGTTGAGCAGTAGCATTTGCAACAAAAGCAGATTGTGTTGGTAGCATATTATTCATCTTGCAGAAAAGATAGGGGGAGACATACCCATAGGGGGGGTCATTCTTTATTCTATGATTCAAGGAGGAGAGATTTACCGTATGAAGAGCATAGAGGCATGATTTCAGGGGGGGCATGAGTGATATATCCTCAACATTACATTAGAGTGATATCCCTTGTTCAAAGGGAAGAGATTATTCAGATGGTAGTAACCCCAAGGAAAGAACTACCCTTTGCCATTGATGTCAAAGGGGGAGAAATAGTCACATTGATGTGATTGAGATGACTATTAATGTATATATATTCCTTGTCTACATGTTTCCATCAATTACTAGTGTTGACATCAATGTTGGTGTATTGCCATGAATGCCAAAGGGGGAGATTTTTGGATTGTGTTGTCATTAATGTCAAATGATTGATGTCAAAATATTGATGTCAAAGGAACAATATATTGTATTTGATGTCAATGGATTGATGTCAAGTGGAGTCATAGTCATGCATAGATGAATATGAATATATGATGTCATAGATGAAGGATTGATATATGATGCATAGATGATGTCATGCATAGATGATGATGGACCAATGTGTTTTCATTTATATATGATACATAGATGAAGATGGATCAATGAGTTGTCATTGATAGGTGATGTCATGCATAGATGAATATGGATTAATGTGTTATGATACATAGATGGATTGATGGATCATTGGATCATGTGGTCATGCATGGATTCAATGTCACAGAGATGTGTTGTCATGGGTTTTTCCAAGTTGGATTGATGTAAAGATGACTCATAATTGTATTATAATGGTTGATAAGGAGTACAAATGGATGAAATCCAAAGTGGTCCCGTTATGGTGAAATCCCTCACAGGAAGACGCTTTGCGGTTGATTTATCCTAGAAGTATGGTTAGAGAACCCATGCTTAAGTATGGAATAATGAGATGAAGATCAGTGAATTTGCAGGTAAAACTATCCTATTTGGATAGTGCTTGTCATTCCATTTTCCATGGTATGTGGAATGTCACATAACTCCTCACGGTTTGAGAGTTATGACCTTACGAAGTTGGAGGACCCTCATATGATGTGAGAGTTATGACCTTACGAAGTTGGAGGACCCTCATATGATGTGAGAGTTATGACCTTACGAAGTTGGAGGACCCTCATATGATGGCTTGAAGCCCCAAAAGGTCAAAGAAGTCAAAATTCTTACAAAGAAGATATTATTTAAATAAATTGAAGTGATTATTTAAATATTAAAGTAAAGTGAAAAAGTCAAGGAGGACTTTTTAAATAATCAAATAAATGGAGAAATTTCTAATTATGGAAAGTAGTTATGAGAAAGTTAACCCTGAAATGAGGAAACAGGGTTAAGTGGTCAAGTGGAGGATTATTTAAATAATCAAATAAATGGAGAACTTTCTAATTATGGAAAGTAGTTATGAGAAAGTTAACCCTAAAATGAGGAAAGACAAGTGCAAAATTGGGCAAAGTGGTCAAGTGGTCAAGTGGTCAAGTGGATATTGGATACATAGACAAGTGCAAAATTGGGCAAAGTTGAACATAAATGACTATGTGGCTATGCGGGCCAAGTGACCTAGAAGATGCTTCTAAGGAAGCTACTTGGAGGGTATACATAAGAGGCAAGGGTCTCTTGTGATAAATATCTCTTGAGAATGTATTGAAGATCGATTTTGAGAGAGAGATGATCTGGAGGATCTCATGGACGCATCAAAGTTTCGGTAAGTCTGAGATCATGATAGCAAAAGTTTTGGAAGTTCAGAAACCCTAGTTTCTGAGGTATACGTGGGCTAAAGTGAGCCAGGGCACATACATACGCAGGCTAAATGAGGATAGAGCACATACAGTGGATAAAGTCATGAATACTTGTGTGTGAGTTGGTGCCAAGATCTTGAAGACTAAAGCAGGTTCCGGATCTGCATTCTATGGGCTTAGATCTTCCATAGAAACTCTGGTATGGTGACATTGTTGTCTTGATGGATACTCTTGCTTTTTTTGTGGTGAATGCTTAAGGCATTCTTGGTATGACTGTTGTGATTTGGTGTGTGTTGGTTGATGGAGTGAGCAACACTCTTATGATTCAGTACTGATATGATTTCTATAGTATATTGGTTTCTTATACATGATTGAGTAACATTCATATTGTATGGTTGAGAAGCATGAGGAAGTTGTTGGAGATATTAGATGTGTTGTAATTGGTTATGGTTCAGATTGGACAATGAAAGACATAAGTGAATGTGATTGAAGGTTGCAAAGGATCTAATTTTATCTTGAAGAGAAAACCCTAAGTAACTTAGAAGTGATACGCAAGTTGTAGTACAGATTGGCCTTGTACATACTCGAGTTGTACAACTGGTAGGGAGCATACATACACGTGTTTCACTACCGACAGGTCGCGTACCTGTTGACAAATTGGTATTTGTTGAGGATTGTTGCCTCATCTAAGTTGGTGTTGAGTGTGTAAGTTTAGTCTTGCATTATAGAGTTGGTGCTCTTGTAGAGTTGTACTCTATTCAGTTGTTGTTGATAACCCAAGAATTGTAGTCCGTAATAAAAAGAAAATTGTACATACATCTTGTGTTCTTTGTGTTCCTTGTGGTGATGATTTACTAATGATATATGTTGTTGATTTATGTTTCTGATACATTTTCACATTTAACTGGTTATAAATGATAGTAGTAAGTAATGAATAAAATGGTGATTTCTAACTAAGGAGTTTTTTGCAAGGGAAAGTTTGGGAAAATATCCATACACTGTTCACCCCCCCCCCGTTTCAGTGTAGTCGGTGTGTCCAACATTTACGACTAATCTTTGACAGGTGTCGCTACTATCGAATTCGCTTGAATCCAAACAAGTGCAGTTTTTGTGTGACATCGGGATGCTTATTAGGTTTCATCATGTCGACCAAAGGGATCATGGTTGATCATCTAAAGGTTGAGGAAATAGTTCAATTTCCTCCCTCTCGCACAATCCCCTAGCTTCAGAGTCTATAGGGGAAAGAAAATTTTCTTTGTCGTTTTGTTGCTAATTGTGCCGAGATTACTAAAGGGTTCATGCATCTCTTAAAAAAAGTGGTCCCATTATGTTGGGATGAAGCAACTCAGTACTCTTTTGACGCATTGAAACATGCTCTGACGTCTACCCCTCTACTCAGTCCTCCTAATTATAGCAAGGATTTCTTGTTGTATTTGGCTGTCGCATAGTCTACTATCGGCATGGTCTTGGTCCAAGAGGATGACATGCTTGAAGAGCATGTTATATACTATCTCAGTCGAGGCCTAGTTGGACCAGAACCCAACTACTCGCATGATGAGAAACTCGCTTTAGCATTTGTTCACGTTGTCCAATGGTTCTGTCATTATATTTTACTTTGCAAGACCGTCATTGTAGTCGTAATCAACCCTTTTCAATATGTTTTAACACGATGGGACATCGACGAGAAAATCAGTCGATGGATAGTCACCTGCAAGAGTTTGACTTGAATTTTGTTTCGGTGAAATCTAAAAAATCCTTGGTCTTTGCGGAACTAATAACGAAACTTTCGATCGAAAATGGTGATATTTCACATGAATAGTCACCGATTAACAAATATCTTTTTCTTATCACATCTTCGGACCATTGGTATGAATATATACTAGTGTATATTCATACTTTGAAGTCCCCTTCTTCTGCTTCTCGCAAAGAGCGTCGACGAATACAACATGAAGCGCGAAACTATCTCATCCTCGATGACACTTTGTATTCGACACTTTGGGCTTATTGAACTTTAGTAAAGACTGCTACCAATTTTTCTCCTTTCCAACTTTTTTACAGGCTGGAGGCAGTCTTACCCATTGAATGTCAAATCCCTTCTATGAAGTTGGAAGTGGGACTACTGCCCGATACTACACCGCTTGAGGAACATATTTTATATCTCGAGCAGCTCGATGAGCAGCGCCGAGATGCAACCTTGGATAATGAGCCTCACAAACAACATTTCTAGTGTCAGTATGATCGGTCCATCCACCCTCATATTTTATCTGAAGGAGATCTTGTCCTAGTCTATGACCAAGACAAATATCTCTTGGGGGGAGGCAAGTTCAAACCCATGTGGTTCAGACCTTTCCTTGTGAAAAAATTATTAGAAAAGGGTTCTTATCGTCTGGTTGATTTCTAGGGTAACACCTTAATGAAGCCTAGAAATGGGATCTACCTTAAGAAGTATTACACTTAGGTCAGTCGCCTAAGAGTGACTTCTTGTATATATGTATAGGTTTTTATACATTCTTTTCTTTTTGTTTTTATGGACATGTAGTCATTATGTTTTCTTTTTCACTGTGGAAGATGTCAAGTGAATTTGAAGTCTATGTTGGGTTCATGGATAGTGTTATCCGACACACTCAGAGGCTTGCTTCCACATCTTAGGTGATTTTTACACCTTGTGGATAGTTGTTATCTTCTAGAGGTATTTGTTTAGGAGAAGCAACAAATAATGTTGTTGAGTACAGTGCAGAAATAGAATTACTGCATGATGCCTTATCACATGGTATTTCTCACCTCTGGGTTTATTTATATTCTCAACTGGTCATGTCCCAGTTAAATGGGGTATATCATGTTTACGATCCCACCCTTCACCGACGATTCCTTAGGGTACGTCTCTTAGAACTCTCTTTTGATTATATTACTTATATTCATGTTCCTAGGAGACCTAGCCAACTAACTGATACATTGGCTAATCAAGTATTATAGTGGCATGTTGCTCACATGTAAAAGTAAAACACACACATACACATGTAAATAAATTTGTAAATTTTTTTTATCCATACTTGACAAAAAATATGTATATATAATATATCCCAAAAATAATATCATGAGTACAAAGTGGGCCATAAAGCCTCAAATAGAGCTGGTATACATCGTTGGGCTCAATCCCTCAATACAAAGTACAAAAAGTTCCCTTAGCACATGTGTGGTCTAATGCTATCTATGGTCTAGGCATATTGGCCCTGCTATAGTGAACCACGATGTTCACAAGACGCTAAATTAACTGGACCCAAGTCCTGGGCACCCCTACTACATGTACTTGCATAGTAGGGGGGAGGTCCTTGATCTTAGCCATAAAAAATGCAGTACTCTATCATGCTCTCTAGATGGGGGTCCTCCTACAACTGTTAGTCCTCATGATCCTGCTGGTCTAGCCTCTGGTTGGGGATGACGTCTGGTCCTAGAAAAGTCTATCGGTTGCATTGTTCCCACATCTGTATATAACAGATCTTTGAGTTAGTACTTTGACGTTAACATAAAAAGGATAATATTTAAAATTAAAAAAAAATTAAATAACTTTTAAAATTGTGTTTTCCTATCTCACCGCGCTCCTCACTAGGGGGCATGGGAATGTCGAGATCCCTTAGGAAACTGATTCCTACATATGAATAATTCTCAATCCCAAAAATCTAACCGGCCCACCAATCAAAAAAATTATCATCAAAAGCCTCATGGGTTCGCCCTCCACCCTGTCTAGGAAACAAAACTTCCCACCTGCACAATGTCAGAAAGGAGGAAATATGCCCCCGTACTATCTCTCTCAAGCTAAGACTACGCACTCTCGAAGAAGAAGAAAGCGCATAACATAGTTATGAACCTGAAGTTCTTGTTCGTCCTTCTGAGACAATTTGTGAGTTGTTTCTTCATGCATGTCAACATGGAAGTACTCCAGTCAAGTATAGTGGCATCCAGGCACTGAACTGCACAATGCATCTATGCATGAGAGGCCTGGTGAAGTGTTGCGGATCCTATGATACACTCAATCATGAATAATACAATCTGAAGGTGGAGGCTTGTGATCTTGTGTATCAACACCTGAGATCCTACTTTCTAATCACCAACCTCACAATACATCTTGATGTAATGCTCGATGTTGTACGGACCTGGAGGAAAGGTCCTCATATTGACCAGTTCCCCCTTCCTAGAGAGTTCGATCAAAAAATAGATATCCTCTGTCGTTCGAGTCAGTGACTAACCCTCTAGCATGAATGCCTCTGCATCGGGATGCCAATACTCTACCAAATGGTTCAACAATCTAGGTTGTACCCTCATGAATGGACACTAAAATATATTCCACATGCCACATTGTTTCATCATAATGATATGCCCGGGATCCTCCTCGACCAAGACATCTAATTCATCATTCTCCCTTTCTTTCCAATGGGTATACATCCTATTGCACAAAATTTAGAAAGGATTAGCCCTTGTGGTTAATTTTTTGAGCATTAAAGGAGGTGTACATGGGTTGCATTTAAGAAAGTCACGTATGTACAAGAGCTAAGTGTTACTTTTCCTGTGTACATACGTGGGCTAAGCATGGACAACCCACATACACTCATACCCAACCATTTTACAAGGGCACGCGCCTCCCAAACATGAATTTAAGCATGAAAGGATGCATAAAATTGAAAGAGAAGGTTTTTTGTACTTACTTGGTCCAAGTGAGAGGATTTTTCATCCATTGTAGCTCCTTGAATTCATGTTTTGAGGAAGAGGGATTTTGACATTTTTGGTTATTTTCCAAATTGCAATGGCTAAAATGAGTTGTCCACCTTTATTTATATAATGTTTTGGCCCTTTTTTCCCTAATTTGGTCCCTTTTTTCCCCTTTCTTGACTTGGTGGCTACTTAAGTTCTCTTTTGAGATATCTTTGGGTTGTTTTGATGAACTTTTTCTTTGAGTTTGGTGTTTTTCTTGAGATGGGTTACACTTATATCATCCCATGGTAAAAGTAATTTTTTCAACTATTGCATATAGGTTAGGTTTTCACCCCTTGCATTTTTCATATTGTTGACTTTTCTGCTTTGCTATAGGATTGATCCCACCGAAGTGCGACACAGAACCTTCTCAGTTGCTTTATAAGTGTCGTAATTAGGTGTTAGAGCCTTCCTCTACATGGATGTCCTAGGTAGATCCTTTGTTGTATTTTGGTGTCCATGCTATGAGTTTTATCCATAGGATTGGGAGTCCTTTTTAGTCTCACCATGATTACATATTGAAGCCTCATTCTTCTTTCTAGTATTCATTCTTGTCTCTTCCCACGAGACTCCCTAAAGATCATGGTTTTTTGTCCTTCAAGATCTCTTAAACTTTGAAAGAAACATCCAACAAGAGTTTATTTATTATTTTTGATATCTTCTGGATTGTTAAGAAAAGAAGCCCCCCTGGAGTCTTCTTTAATCCCTTTTTAGGCTCTCTAAAATTGAAAATATTTATGAGCGATCTTGTTGCCCTTCACGCTCGCCAAACTCAAATTTGAAGGCACATTTGTTCGGTGGTAGTTTACCCATTTTTTGGTCTAGATGGTTAATTTATGAATAAAGGTATGCCCTAGGAGCTTCGTTTCGCTAGGAGAGTATTCTCATTCATAAGTTTAACCCTTTTTCGGGCCTGAGGGGCTAAATTTTCGAAAAAGGAGCATTCTTTTGGGTTTTGGTTTATCTCGTTTTCAGGCCTTGGAGATTATTTATGAAAAAGGAACCCCCTTGGAGTCCATAGTTAATCTCTTTTCAGACTCCCTAAATATGAAAATATTGTCGAGTGACCTTGTTCCTTTCACACTCGTTAATTGGTCCAGAAAGAACATCTATTTAGCATAAGTTTAACCTCTTTTCCGGCCAATAGATTATCCAGGAAAAAGGTAAACCTCGGGAGACTTGTCTTATTGGGAGAGTTCTCCTAAGTTATATTTTATACTTTTTTGGTCTAAGGAGACTAAACTTAGAAAAAGGTTGTGAGTCCATAGTTAATCTCTTTTCAGACTCCTTAAAATTGAAAATATCATCAAGTGATCTTGTCTCAATCACACTCATTAAAATGGTTTTGAAGAGATGTCCTTTCAGTATAAGTTTAACCCTTTTTCAAACCGACTGGACTAGTTACGAAAAGGTACTCCCTGGAGTCTTCTTTTAGTGTTTTTTCAAACTCTCTAAACGTGAAAAACCATCGATCTTACCTTCTCTAGGATCGTAAAACTTCACATGGAAGGATTCTTGTTGTGTCATGTTTAATCGTATCACATGTATCATCCTTGCATCTTTGGCCTAATGTCAGCTCCATGTTGCTATCAACTGAACCTTCAAAGCATTCCTTAAATGCAATCCTTGCAACACTTTTTCCTTGTGATCTGACACCTTGACCCATGGAGTAATTTTTCTCAATTGTGTTTATCCTGCACATGTCTCTTTGCACTGAGCATCAGTATGTTCCATGTTCTTGGAACCATTTTGCTTGCCTACGACACTCTTTCCTCCTTTGTAACATAGCATTCTTTTATTCTTTTTCAAGCTCGTTAAAAATTTGAAAAAGACAAAAAAATCAAATATTCCAAAAAGAGGGGACGTGATATATATTCTCGTTTTTCGGCAGCAAGATAGTCGCCCCTAGAAAAAACACATCCTTTTGTTTGTTCTCCAAGCATTGGGATCTAGTATGACCTTAGGAAGTTGTTCTCGCTACATAGATTTATGTCCTCCTCCATTTGGTTACTCTTCCAAACATATGGAGAGTTTGTAGTGCCTCTTGTATCACAGACTTATGTCAATATTACGTTGCCTGAGTCTCATCATTTTGTCATGATTTTGTCCAAGGGAATTTTTATCCAACTTGAATCGTCCATTCTGCAGTTTATCTCTTGACCTTCATGAGTCAGCCATTCTGAGAGTCGAATCAAGTTTAGTTTCAAATTCGATCAAGTTTTGTGTCTGATGATCATGATCCTCCAGTCTTTCCCCAACGACATGTAGAAGACCTCAGGGTAGTGAGTATTACACTCCTATTGTACTCCTACCTGATTTTTGAATATCTTGAAGTTGTTGCTCAATTTATGAAGCTCCTCATCTCCCTCCATAGGAGTTGATGCTTCTTGAAGATGCATATTATATTGTACTTGTATATCTTCAAATGATTTTGAGATGTAGATCCATTGTGTATTGATCGCGGCTGCACTTTATATAGACATTTATATGACATGGATCTGCAGTGTACTTAGTTGGAAACCATGCTTAGTTCATCCCGAGCATGGGTATGCCCGCCTCAGAGAGATTATCATTGTTTTATAGATGGCACGCTCCCGAACTTTGGTCTCGGGCTCACTCGACTATGTGCCTTCCCACTGGTAAATATATTGTAATGTATTTCGGTCATCAGTTGTTATTTTGACCTCACACATTAGGGGGCGTCTATTATAGTCCAAAAATGCCTTACCTATGCATACATGGCATTGGCCTTTCCACTTAAATATTTTTCCAAAATACTGTTAAGGCTTCATCTTAAAAATCTATTTTTTGGAACATGTTTGCGCCCTGTTGAACTGATAGCCCGTGTACACACGTGAGTTGCATACTAGTTATCCTGTGTACATACGCGAGTTGAATACTAGTCAGCCCACGTTTACCTCAAAAACATGGATGATTTTAGGGGCTAAATTTCGCTCGTGGGCTAATTTTCCATCATTTTTCCAAAAATAAGATTTGCTATTCTAAAAATGATTTGCCCAAATTCTAAAGGATAAAATTATTTTACTTTAAAAATCACCAATATTTTATACAAACTATATAAAATCCTTAGACATTTGAATAATTTTACAAAAATATCGCCAAGCATTTTATAGTTGGCATATGAAGGATTAGTAAGATTCGCCAAGGTTTCTACATTTTAAAATAAATTTTCATGCTTAAAATCATCCCTGCTCCAAAATTTGCAAAAATATATATAATTGCAAGTAATTTGACAGAGTTTACGGGCTATCGACTATTTCCCAACCATTTCACCCATTGTAGCCCATCCCAAAACCGAATAACCATCTTTTTCTCATATAAAAAGAGGTCTTGGGGTCTCATTTAAAACAACAAGAAAGAGAACAAGAAAACTCTGCCAAAATCCATTCCCCTTCTTAGCCCAAGTTTTGCATCCTATTCTAATATTTGGCCTCGACATTATCCTCCAATCCTTTCTCCTAATACAACCCTTTCCCCTCTCCCAAGTGATAAGTTGGTTGTGAGAAGCAAGTGTGGGTTTGATGCACTTGGAGCCACGATAGAGGAGCCTTGACCTAGGTCACAGAGAAATTGTCGATGAAGGTTGTAATCTTTATGATCTTAATATTGAATAAAAGAGTTCATTCTTGTCCCAAAACATTGTGTCTATATGCTTTTATCGATTTATTCATTTGTGTCTATATATGAATATTGAAAGTGATAAGTAGAGATCGTATACGTTGTAACATTGTTTTCCTAAGATTTTGTAGGTCATCTTTGGGAGGAGACCTGCAATATAGGAAGATGCAAAGACGAAAGAGGTCTACACTAGCCGCAAGGACCAAAGGTACACCTACTAACCCTCTTTCCTCTCTCTTGTCTTTCAATTTGGATAGTTTTGGGGTAGCCTAGGAATATAATTGTCTTTTAAGGGAAGTTAGTGCTCTGCATGTACCTCGACCCAGTATAGGGGGATTTTCCCCTCTAGCAGCAAATAATATAACACATATCGAACAGAGAAACTGGTAAGGGCATGCAACAAAATCAGTGGTTCAACTTCTGGTGGATCAAAGGGTAGAGTAGGAGCATCGGTTGGGGGTAGGTCTTCCACTAGGGAAACTTTGACCTCCTCTTCAACAACATCGTCATAAATGGACATAAAAAAAAATTGTTCCTTACACATGTGCCCCCTAAAATATTTTTCATCACAATTATAGCAAAGACCCTTGAGTTGGTGTTCATCCATTTATGCCTGGGTTAGTCTCTTGATCTTGAGGGGAGTGGTAGGAGGGGTAGGTTTGGTAGGTTGAATGCGAGGAATAAAGGAGGTTTTTTGTCTTTGGGCGAAGACAATCCATTGGGATTCTTTGGCTCATTAAGTAGCTTCCAACCAAGTTTGAAGGCGAGCCATTAGGATCTAGGCACAAATTTCATCCTTGAGGCCATTGATAAAGCATTCCATGAAGAAAGCATATGATATGCCCTCTGTTCAGAAAGAAAAGTGTTCAAAGGAAGATATAAATTCTTCCACTGTGCCAGATTGTTTCAACTTGGTCAAGAAACCGAGATAGTGGGTGTCAGTGTCAAAGTATTCATAAAGCTCTGCAACAAACAATGTCCAAGCAACATACCCTTGGTGTGTCTTTCGACACCATTGCCAATGTTCAGGATCTAGATAGAGGATACCATAACAAAGTTTGTCCAAATCATCAATAATTCCATGCAAGGAGAAATAATGTTCCATTTGAGTGACCCATCATGTGCGATCTGAGCCATTAAAGTTTTTCACCTCAACTCTGGGAAGATGTGGGTCATGATGAAGGGAGTTGGAATGAAAGGTCATATTATGGGAAGATTCCTCGCCTTCATAGTGTGAAATTTGTTCAGAGGAGGGAGAGCCATGGGATTGTTTTAACCATTTCTCGAGAGCGATGGTGAGGGAGGCCAATTCAACCTTAACTGTTGTAAATTCGTCTGTAACATTGGCTTCGAAGGTTGCCAATTTGGAATCGGTAGAACCGATTTCTAAATTCATTCTATGGATGTTCTCTCAGTGTTGTTTGGATTCCTCTTGGAGGTGAAGGATTTCTTGGTTGTGAGTGGTGGCCATTTGAGAATGAGGTGGGTCGGGGAGGAGAAGTGGGTCCAAAGAAAAAATACAGAGAAATTATATATATGATGGTGATCAGGGTGAAAAGAGGAATGTAATGAGATAGGTGTCGAATAAGGGTGTTGGGAAGGTTGGGTGGGACCACTTGAAAAAAAAGGCTTATAAGTGATAGGTACCACAATGATCAAGACGAAAAGGGGAGTCCAATGTGATGGGTCACAAATAAGAGTGTCAAGAAGGGGGTTGGGTCCATGAAAAAAACAAACTTAAAAATTATAGGTATCACTATGATCAGGGAAAATAGAGGAATCCAATGGGATAGGTCCCAAATAAGGTGCCTATGGGACCACTATATTTTTTTTTTGTGGAGTTATACTCCTACCTGAATAATATTGCAATGTTGAAATGCCCAAATTCTTAATAGGAACTAATGTGTAGTAATTTTGCAACTAGAATGCAGGAGGCAAGATTGCACGACCAAAATATCCTTTATTTTCCTTGTATGGTATGTTCCTCCATATTAGGGTTTGCAAGGTGCCTATGGACAAAGGTTTTCCCTGTGATATAGCTCTCTGATATATGTGCGGGGTCAAACAATAGTACTTGTCCAAATATCTCAAGGAACAAACTAAGGAGGCTCGATTGTACCCTTAGTCGTACTACCTGATTACCTAGGTACTAGAGAGTATCTTCCCAAGTGTTGTTCTCGATGGAACTATAGTAGTTAGGTGGTCAATCAATTGATCTAGGGATGGTTTCAGGAGACCTAGGGGACTCGTGATATACATGTCAGTATGTG
>SNQJ01S0247257.1:0-13072 GCA_010110895.2 Picea sitchensis
GGTAAAAGGAGGTTGCCCCCTCGAAGAGGCTTATTATCTGAAATTATCTCTATTTCAAGGCGTTGAGTACTTTTCCTGAGGTTTTTCCATGCTATATTGATGTTTGGTTCTTAACAATCATTTACCTGTAACACCCTCTGAAATTTACCTGTAGGGTCCATATGTCCGGCTCTGCAGTACCGTCACCTCCACTACATTTTTATTCTGTCACCCGGTAGCACTCTTCCCCACATGAGTTTTCCCATTCATAGTCCCCCTTGGCATTTTGACACTCATGCTGCTTTTACCCTTTAGATATGGGAGTCCCATTAGTCTTACACATTTTTTGAGTATCAGTCACATACTCCTTCTCCTCATTTTTCTAACTTACCCAATGGACTCCCAAGTTACCTCATCATGGTTCTATGTTGACTGCACTTCTGCAGTATCATTCACCATCCATTTCATCCACCATCAATTTTCCCATCTGCAGATTGTCCCCCATACATTTCCCTAATACAGAAACCCGCCTATGGGGCCCCAACCCTCCCCTTATTTTTCCAAGAACCTTGCACCATCATCAAGCCAAGCCATCTTACACTGGGGCACTTGTTTCTGTATTTGCACAGCTGTCCCAACTTATTTTTTATTCTTTTGATAATTGTACAAACCCTTTTTCCGCATTTTCATATCTTTCTGTTATCGCCTTTAGCAACCTTCCTTTTTCAGAAAAGAAACCCTTTTCGCCCTTGGTTTGGGCATTTTTCACTTCCCAACATTAATGACACTATCCATAAAACCCTGAGCATCTTACAACCCATACACCTTTTTGATCTTTGTGTTTGTCCATTGTGTCACGCCTCTGCCACAACTCATCCTCGTCTAGTCTTCCCCCTTACGCTAGATTCAGTTTTATGGTTGTTGCCACTTTGCATATCTCCCCAACCAAGGGCAATATTGAGTTTCACCGCATCTTGAATTCATCCATATACCTCATTAGTTCCTGATCTCATCCACTGGATTTCAGAAATCTCTTTGCTTCTTGGAGTCACGTCTCCCGTTCTGTCGACATCAACATAGTTTCCAGAAGGGCGACAGTGTCTTGACTCTCATTACCTTTACAATGAGGAGCCTCAGACGACACAGAAAAAACCACCATTGTTCTCTTCTGTCATTGACCCCCATAACATTCGACTTCAACACTATCTCATGTTATGGTGGGTTTTACTTTGCGACTATTGCAGTTCTTTTATCTTAACCGAAGACCTCTAAAATTTGATAGACTATCAATGTCTGCACATTATCAACACTTCTCACAGGCATCCTTACCCTTTTTTCATATTTTTTTTCACCATTAGAATTGTCCTCTGTTATTATCAAACCGCCCCGGAGGGCACTGCAGTGATCTACATCCACAACACAACTTCAGTTACTGTATTACATATTTTTGAGTTACATGACACGAGCATGGGGCATGCCCGCCTTGTTTGTACATAGTTTTATTTTTTCTCCCACACCTTGAGAAAGGCTTGGGTCCTATAGGTTCCCCTCTCCTTCGAATGGATCGCTCTTGACACTCCCCACAACACTCTTTCTTACACAGGTACTCTCAGTAGAAGAAACATTGATGAATTTCGGTTATATGTATACTCCTAACCTCATCCATCAGGGGGAAGATGTTATCACTGAAATTTCGTCCGCAAATGGTTACAGGAATCCAACATCTTCAAACAACTATTAGTTCACCCATGGACCAAAAATGACCAAAAATTCATTTCCGAAAGGCCCAAAACTATACAATCAGCAATAAAATCAGCATGCTCTAAGGATACACAAGGAGCGCATGCACATGCGCCATTCAGAAATGCAGGAAAATGTGCACATGTGCACGATGTGCGACTATGGATGCAAAAAATTGTGCATCCCTCAAAACGGCGCATTTATGATATTGGTCAACCTCCCACCCACTTCTGGTTCAGCTTCCAAGTCGATTTGACATCCAAATCTCAGTTGAATCTGGTTGGGTGGTTGGTCAAAGACCTAAGGGTTCCCTAAATGGCCCCTTGTTCACACTAAAAGTTGATTGAATAATTCCTCAAAGTTATGCTATAAAAATAGGCCATGGGTGCACTACATTTTCAAGGAATTCATTTGCATTGTTATGCTGCTGATATCCTCTTGGAGGATCCTCTTTCCTCATCAATGGCATGCTAGCATCATTTTAGTTAGCCATTCATATCACCTCTAGATTGAATGTTCTTTGGATTCTCTTCACCATTTCATTTTAGTTCCTTATTTGTAAGAAGAGCTCAATATTTGGGGATCCAAGAGCCCTCCCTTGGAGGAAGAGGGGACCCAAATTCTCCCTTTCTCTTTGGTGCTTTCTTTCCACTAATACAATCCTTTCCATTGGTGGCATGAGTCTTGTTTGTTTCTTGTTCTAATGTCCTTATGCACTCTAGTTTAATTGCTTTCATCCTTCTTAGTTTAATTATTTTCTTATCTTTTATTCTTTACACTTCTAACTCTTTCCTCTACTATTGTCTTGCCTAGCTGACCCAACTGGGCTTGTAAGCACCCTTATCTTGGTCATTTAGGTGACAAAAAAGGTGCAACACGTCTAACAAACACTTTTTTGTGTGACAAAAATCACTGGAGAGGGGTCCACCTAGCTGGAATCTAATGCCAAGAGTCCAACATAACTAGTGTTTCGACAATCTGAGGCATGGTGTAATTGGAAACATGCCTCGTTTTTTATGAGGAGAAGGGGGTTAAAATCATGATAAGTTACATGATAATGATGAGGATGAATATAATTTTCCTATGACATGAGAAATATAAACCTAAGAACAGGTCTTTCCCATGATCCA
Organism: Picea sitchensis; assembly: GCA_010110895.2. Taxonomy (NCBI): domain Eukaryota; kingdom Viridiplantae; phylum Streptophyta; class Pinopsida; order Pinales; family Pinaceae; genus Picea; species Picea sitchensis. The sequence goes on from SNQJ01S0247257.1 coordinate 2,850, forward strand.
AACCATGGGTTTCAAGGACATCAAAGATATGGGAAAATATGAACAAGTCCGATCTGAGCTACCAATTATTGATAAAATACCTAAATGCCTATGGATGAGATCCACTCCGAATACACCATTTGATTAAAATGGAGAGATACATTCTATCTTTACCCCACCAACAAATAAGAAGGATGAATGTGAGAATATGATAGGGGATTTGAGTTAGAGGACTCTAGTCCTTGTTATTATCAAGCCATGCCATCCCCATTAGGAGCAATATGTTCATGAAGGGAAACAAGGATCAATACAAACATTTATTTTATTTGACCATGTCATTCTTCTAAGACTCTATAAGAGAAAGAGAGAAAAGGGGCCAAAACAATTTGTATAGTTTCACTAGAGCCTTCTAACTCAAGCTACACATAAATAAACAACTCAAAACAAGAAATGAAAGTTGACATATTAACATAACAATATCCAAATAAGTTATTGAAAGTCAACTAATGCTACCTTATTCTCCATCCAGATAACAAAATCGGACCACTTGTTTTCCTGTATCATCTCGAATTCACATTGTCATGGATAATGGCTATATTGTTGCTCCTGTCAAAACATGGAAGATGGACTAGTTAAACTAATTAATATGCAATCATTTATGTTTGTGTACAAAATTTAAAAAAAATATCATTTCAGATATTCCCAAGGCTTACAAAATTGCATATTAAGGCTTCTAATCCTATTTGGCCACTATGATGCGTGGCACGAAATTTGGCAAGACTGACCTTCGAGGCCTTGTCCTGAAACATACACTAATTCAATTTAGATTATGCACCAACAAAATATAAAAATCGTTTAATGAATTTGAAATAATCTAGTTTCGGAAATTCAAATACATTTATGCTCTCCTTGTCGGACTTCCTATGTGCATCCTCTCTATCATATGATTTGACGAGCTCTTTCCATACTTTCACACCTACATCAATTGGACTTATTTTGTTCCTTATCTCGGGAGGATCTCCTTTTATCTTTTTCATTTGGTTGCAACGAAATATCTTTCAATTTTGAGTCATTTGTTTTTGTCTACTTTAGTGACCAACATGTCCCAAATTCAGTCTCCATGTGATTGATGACTGCTTTTTGAAGGTGTAAGGGTATCTTCGAGAATGGAAGATGTAGTTTCTCTTTGAAGGTTGAAAGCATAATTCCTTCAACCTATGCATGAACACTTTCCTGGCATCTTTCATTATGATATTCCCGTAAACAACATCATATTCTAACTTGGTTTCATATGTACCAATTCAAGATGCATAACATGTACTGGTGGTGGAAGAAATAGGTGACCCAGGAGTGGCTGGTACATTGGATCGATGTCTCTACTCCCTGTTCCACATTCTTAGAGGTTATTGAGATTGAATTTCTCCTTGATATTTTTCACAATACATGAATTGATGGGGAATCAATCGATTCCCTTCGAGAGGTTTGCTTTGGTTGGACTGTTTCAGTGCCTTTAGTAGATTGTTATTCCACATATTTGGAAAGAATGGACAATTCAATACCTTCTAGTTTCTTCACTCCTTCTACCCCCAATATAGAATCCATTACCTCTTTCATTTTCTCTAGGTCATTTCCCTATATATGTACAATAAATTTGTTATTTTAAATTTAAAAATAAAAACAATAAACCCAATATATAGAGATGGAATTTCTTCTTTTGTAATTTTGAAATAAAAAACTAAAAAATACAATTCAAACAAGTTATGGAAACATGCAAAAATCTATAAATTGAGTGAAATATCTCATTATGGAAAGAATCAGATCCCTTTGCTCATTTCCCTCTGTATCTTGACATTTTTTGACGTCCTAGGGCGAATTGTTTTCCTCCAGACTCTGGAAAATCCCTCTCTTTTCTCTATATGCATTGGAATAGTCGGTGGGATTATAGATCACTCTATTGGTTACGAGTCAACGAGATCATGTGGATATATATCATATGTGGGTCGTTATTTCTTATTGTTCCTTATTGTTCATCATTTGTGGGTGGATATAGATCGTTAACGGGATTTCTTACTATTCCTTTGCGTTGATCAACTACCTTTGTCTCTGTGGGTGAGGATCTTCCCACGCTTTCCCCTACCTTATTATTGTTCTTTTGCGTTAATCAATTTCCTTTGTCTCTATGGGTGAGGATCTTCCCACGCTTTCCCGTGCCTTCTTACTATTCCTTTACACCGATCAACTACCTCTATCTCTGCGGGTAAGGATCTTCCAATGCTTTCCCCTGTCTTTTCTCTCGATGGTTCTTTTGGGTATGAGATTTTTTTTACAATGCATAGGGACATGATATTACCTGCACATTGGTGTACATTTTTCTTTTGGGTGCGCATGGGATATAAAATCATGAATGGAGATTCGAGAATGCACAAATGTTTTTTTTTGGGTGCGCACGAGATCTCGTGAATGGAGATTCATGAATGCACAAAATATTTCTTTTAGGTGCATGAGCTCTATTACATGAATGTTTTCCTTAATTTCGTGTAATCCAAATATTAATAATGATTTTTGTTCTATGCGCAGTATCTATTATTAATTTTCATTTTCCTTTACTATTGAGCTCTAAATTGGGTGTCGTTAGCATCATATTTAGCACCCCAAGTTGATTTCATTTTGTCCACTAGACGGTGCTAAATACAACGCTAATGGTGCCCAATTTAGAGTTGAATACTAAAGGAAAAGAAAAATTAATAATAGAGGTGACACTTTGTAAACCATATAATCAACTGAGGTGACTCTTTGTAATTTCATTTTGTTGGGATTTGACTCTTCTTCATCCACTTGTAATGAGGTGTAACTTACATTCCTTACACGTGGCCTTCATGATTTTATTGTTTCCAATGACAAGGATGATGTGGGTATTTCTCCCTTTTCAATAAATTATCCATGGGTTCCTTCCTAAGTTTTATGGCTTCTTGCGTGAAAACAAAAGGCCCAACAAAGACTCTAACCTTGAGGGAAATCTTGATCTATGATCTCCCCTACTAACTTGATTGATGGTGGTTAACCTTGAGGGAAATATTGATCTATGATCTCCCCTCCTAACTTGATTGATGGTGGTTGAACCCTTTGGTCATTCCCAGTTTCCTTTGGACCAAGTGTTGTCTTGGTAAGTTGAAAGATACTACTCAAATCGCCTGCATGGAGGTGCCTCAATCCTTGAAGATCTCCCTTTACAGGTGCTCTCTCTACTTCATAACGACATTTATAACTAATGGATATCCATGTAAATATGGAGGTGAGAAACCCTATGCAATAATTAGCTTTCATTTTAGTTTAATTTGTCTCAAGATTTGGTTATGAGGTAAGAGGGTGTAGTTTTCCATATAGGTAATTTTTGATCACTATCATCCAAGATCTAAAAATGCATCATTATTGTGCCCATGTATTCCTATTGGAATATTTGAACTTTACACATGAAAATTAGAGACCAAGATACTGCCATGGTATCCTTGGATGTTGTCCCATTCCATGGTATCCTTGGATGTTGTTCCATTCCATATGTAAAAGTCCATATAAACCTTTGGAAAACTGTGAAAGGAAAAGGTTATGAAAATATTTAAGCTAAACAAAGGCATGGCTCAGAGGAGGGGAGATTGATGCTTTGTAGTCCATGCTCCATGCACCACATAAGGACTAAACCATCAAACCTTGAAAGAAATAAACCAAGGAAAAAGGCACAAGTTAAAAGGAAAGTGAAGCTTTGGTCATGAGATAGTAGGAGTAACCTTTGAACTTCATGCAATGCTTGTTTATCTATTCCCCACAAGTATGCAAAGTATATAGGTTGCATTGTTTTATGCTTTTCCTTTTTAGGTTTCATTGCTTTATGATTTTCACCTAGAAAATGAGCCCATTCTTTTAGGTTTAATTGTCTTATGTTTTTCATCTATAAAAAGAGCCCATTCTTTAGAATAAACACTTTAAAATGAATTACATGAAGGTAAATATTAAACAAACATTTTTCTTGAGTTACATTTGATACAACTTTTGTAGGAGCACCATTCAATATATGGTTAGCACAATTGATTGCTTGTGCCAAAAATTTGCATCCTCGGTTCTTTGATTCAACCATACAATTAGACATTTCTTTAATTGTTTGATTTTTATGTTCAACTATCCTATTCTATTGTGGTTTGTAAGGGAAATGTATTATGCATTTGAATACCATTTTTAGAGAAAACTTCAATCAAGTTTTTACTAACATATTCTCTCCCATTATTACTGAAAACTATTTTTATTATATTGTTGTTTGTAAGGGAAATGTATTATGCATTTGAATACCATTTTTAGAGAAAAATTCAATCAAGTTTTTACTAACATATTCTCTCCCATTATTACTAAAAAGTATTTTGACCAAATGTCTTGCTTTATTTCCAATCAATGCTTTGAAAAAAACAAAGAGATTAAAAAATTCATATTTGATTTTTAATAATTAAATCCATGTGCATAAAGAATAGTCAACAATGGAAGTGAGAATGTATAATGCACCTAAAAATGATGAAATTGGGAATGACCAACTGATGTCACTTTGAAACAATTCAAGTGTTTTTTGTGTTTCTTATGAATTCATAGATGCAAATGATCTCTTTGATATCCATCGAAGACATAAACATGAACAATTCCATTATTTCACAAGATAGGCGGCAGGCCATGGGAGATTTGGTGCTTAAAGACTTGTTGGGAGTATTTGTTCAAATGATCAAATTTCTCATGCCAAATTTTTCTCAAGTCATCACTGTGAGTAATGAATATGGTGGTATTCATGAGGGTTTAAACCTATAAAAATTTTATAGCCTTGAAGAACCATGAACATTTCCTAAAATATTATAATATATTGATCCTTTAGATCTCTAAATACAACATTGTGAGGTGAAGAATTAACAGATTCTCCATCACTTGAATGAGTAATTTGAGAAATTAAAAGAAAATTATCCCATAGATTAGGAACTTAGAATACATTGTTAAATTGACCATTACAAAGATCTCTTTTTTCTCCATGTATAACATCCAAAGGATAACTATCATCCAAAAGTTTAAAAGTATGCACAATATCCAATAGATATGTTGTGTGTCAAGACTACCTTTGAAAATGATAAATTACTCCTTGAAATCACAATTAGATGAATCAAGAGTAGCAATTTTCACTCTTGAATTTAGACTCAACCAAGAACACAAAAAAAAAGTTGTCTCTAGTTCCCATACATGCCATGACCAAATATCCAAATACAAATCAATTGAAGGACATGATAGATGAAATGGTTAGGGAATTAAAGGCATATGAAAGATAATAATCCATAGGTTGAATAGGTGGTTAGCCTTGCATGGGCCTTGGTTGAAAATAGAAAAGAAGATACGAAGAAACAAGGCCAAACTTGAGAAGTATTAAGAATTTTATGTGGGATTTAATTATGAGAGTCATTCCTTGCCTTAGAAAGAAGTTGGAATTCTAATCATAATTTTATGAGCTACATTGATAAATGAGGCAAATTTTGGATGAAAATAGAGATGAGGTGGAAAACAAGGTTCATATTATAAACCTTCTGCATTTTGATGAATGATGTGTCATATATGGATGTGAGACAGTTGTCCTAGGTTGATGGATAGTTGGTATGGATTGTTGGTTTTCATTGATGTCAACCATTGGAGAGTGATATTGTAGATTGATGTCAACCCTTAGTGATTGATGTCAACCCTTGGAGAAAGTTCGGTAGCGAATTCCGGTAGAACAAAGGTTTGGGTAATGGACCCAAGGTTGTTTCATGTATAATGGTATGTGTTTTAATATATTTGAAGGCAATACTATTCTATATGGATAGTACATGTCATTCCATTTCTGGTGGTATGCGAAACGTCACATAACTCCTCACGGTTAGAGAGTTATGGCCATGAGAAATTGGATAACCCAGGTTTGGGTAATGGACCCAACTTTGTTTGATGGATAATGGTATGATTTTTTATATATTTTAAGGAAATAATATTCTATATGGATAATGCATATCATGTCATTTCTATTGGTATGTGGAACGTCACATAACTCCTCACGGTTAGAGAGTTATGGCCATGTGAAGTTGGAGAACCCTCATGAGTCATCTAAGTTGAGGAACCCTCATGAGTCATCTAGCTTCTCCCAAAACATCAAAGTAGTCAAAGTGGCTTTAAGAGATTTTAGAAGGTAAAATAATAAAGTGAAGTGGATGAGGTACTATAATTCAAATTGAATATGCCACCATTAAATAATAAAGTTAATGGAGAAATTACTAAGCGATCTAAGAAGCGGTTAGCCCTAAAATAAGGGAAAGTGGTCGTATTGGTTAGAAGGTAACCCCTTGGCGTAAAGTGATGCATATACTATAAGTCAAAAGTGGATACAAAGCAACCGGCTTCAACAAAAGTTAATGGATAAACAGTAATTGAATGGCGGCTAAATTAGTAATTGGACAAGTGGTTAGAAGTTGGTTAACCCTAAAATAAGGAAAGTGAATTAAGATGGTTAAAAGGTAACCCCTTGAGGAAGCTACATGAAAGTATAAATAAGAGGCAAGGATCTCTCATTTTAATCACACATGAGAATATTGAATATCTATATGTGACTGACGTAACCAAAGGATATCTAAGCCAAATTTCAGAGAGAAGGTAAAGTAAAGAAGGTCGAAATTCAAGTGAGGCTAAATTCTTTTGATCATGTTTTCGAAGGTATGTTATTTATAGGTCATCTCACCATTTTCTCAATATAGAATGATTCAAACCGTGAAATTGAGAGTCCATTGAGAAAACATATCCAAGTAGTTGTAGTACGAATTTATGTTTGTGGGTTGTTGCATTTTTGGAGTTACACTCCATAAGTTTCATTACAGGTGCATAGTTATGATTCTTTCAACTTAGGGTTGTTGACTAATCTGAAACTAGTAATGTGAGACTAATGTAAAGTTTGATGAAAATGCTAGTCTCTTGTTGTTAAAGTTAAGGAAGGTTTGTAGGTATGTGATTGTAAAAACCCTAGTTGAACAAATGTGAAGGATTATTAAGTAAAAATTAATTAGGGGATTAATCATCTTAATATGGTATTAATTAAACATCATAGGTATAATAAAACTAATTAAATAATTATTGATTAATTAATGGTTGCAATTTGATTAATTAATTGATTAATTAAACTACCTATTACAGTTGAAAACATGAGTATTAAATTTAATAAATTAATAAACTATATCGTTAAATTAAGTTACGTATCCAACAAGGGATAACATAATAACTACTTGAGGATAAAATAATAAAGGAGGGATAAGGGGCATTAACGGCGGGAGGATAAGAAGGTAATAAATGGGTTAGGTAGGGAGTAAATGAGGGAAAGGTCGGGAAGGAGGAATATGGAGGGGAAGGAGGTTTACGGGAGGTCATTCGACGGGGGATGAGCAATTGATTTTGGGGGCTGGATTTGCAGAGAGAAGTGAAATTTTGGAGTGGGATTGTAGAAGTGCACCGGGGTTGCTGGAGGTTTTGGGCACGGAGGGCCGGGATATCCATATGATATCCTGGAGCTAGGAAGTTACCTAGTTGGCAGGGAGGAACTAGGTTTTGGGCAGTGTTTTACGGTGCAGCAGCGGTCAAGAAGGCATTTGGACAACGGAGGGCTATTAGCATCAGGTTCAGGTATTTAAGATTTTGCATTGTTTTTAAACTGTTATAAAAATGTTATAAAAATTTTATTATGTGTTGATAAATTTATAAATGCTTAGGTGCTCTATTAAAAGTATTATTGAATTTTGTTTGAAATCAGGTAGATATACTGTTACAGTTATGAAATTAATTGACGTAAATTCTATTCGGCCCATACATGGTAATATAATAGGCACTACCCCTTTTTATTTAAAAAAAAAAATTCTATGCTTTATAACCTATGTGTTGGCAAAAGAAAAATTGACTACATTTAGAAATTTATTTCTTGTTGGATGCTTTAAATCTGAATGGTTTTGAAATACCCAAGAGCTAGTAGGTATAGGTTGAACCTCCACACTAAAGTGTCGTAATATTTTTGAATTTATAGCCTTTAAGTACATGTTGAGAAAAGAATAGCACAGAGGGACTTTCATAAATGTTTGCTTGACTCCTACTTGGTCAAATTATCAGACCATCACAATGCATAAGACAGATACCAAGATTTAAGAGATTCAACACAACAAACAAAAGAGAATGAACTTACCTGAGATTGCTCATTAAATTCAACAGATTTCTACTTGCAAGTTCTAACAAGATGAAAAAAGCATCCTTCCCCTCCATCACGAGCGATTCCAGTTCCAACATCCCTTCTAGTTATAGGACCAAGTTCAACAGTCGATGATGCGCTTGATTCTGTTGATAGAGCAATACCAATAATAGCATTTGAACCAGCAGAGCTAGTCGTAGACCTGCATCAGTCATTAACCTATAATAGAATAGCGGTGTTGATGCAGTAGATTAAACAATTGATCCTCGATCTATTGGAGATGGAGGCTTCTCCACCTGCTTGCTTCTTCTCCTTCGTAGAGCTATTCTATCTTATATACAGTTATTCCTATTAATTATGATGATGACAAAGCCTCCAAACTAATCCCTGAAATCTTTCGCACATAAACCCAGATGTCCGATAATGCATTCACAGAGATTTTTCTATTCTCTAGAAATGAAACCACGTCTAAGAAGCACTCACGTGTCTCCCCTTCCAGGACTTCAATACTGGTTTCGACGCATCTATGAAGTTTTTATTTATGATAATCTGATATCGATTCCCCATTTAAAAGCTTGTTCTTGGCGGCACTCTCCCACACAGGGTCGAGGCTTACCATGCAAAGAGCTTCCGATCACCTTCAGAACAAGTGGCATCCCATTACAGTCCCCTTGCACCTACTTGACGAAATGTTCATCCGCAGTAGTTGGAATTGATCTATGTACATCTTCCCAAAAGATGATAGTTTTAAAAAAAAAGTACTCTTCGCATAAAAGTTTGAATAAAGAAAACCTGCCAAAGGCAATTGAACAAAAGCCCACTTCTCCCCACAAAGGTTATCAGGTAGTTCTAGTGGGGAGGATTGTTCTAATATCGAGAGAGCTTTGGCTCCTTTCTGAAACCCTGGATGGCGCATATAGACAGGTTCATAATGCTCTTCTAGCCACCGAATTAATGACAGGCACCTTTTGCTCAGAACTGGCCTTATGCCAAGCTCGTTGCATGCTTTTGATACAATAGTCTTCATTGGTGACTTGAAGAAACGAGTTGTCTGAGGCTTGGGTACACCCAGAGTCTGAACAATGGACATGATGGCGTCCTTGAGATTCATGCTGTTGATGACATTATTGGGATAAAATCTGGTAAATTCCAGAGCCCTCTTGCTGTCGCGGACAACAAGTTCCCAAATCTTCTTTCCTCGGATGTCGAGAATGGGCCTAGAGCATAAGTCCAGCTCCCATTTTGTTATGCTCTCTAGATCAATATCTGCTGCTAATTTTGTCACTTCCCACTCATCTTCGATTCCTGTTAATATAGGTGTGAGAACTTGGCTGCTATTATTGGTCACGCCTACAACTGATTTATCCAGAGCACAATGAGAAGCTTTTATAGGAATGGAAGCCATGTGCCATCCTCTGAACTTGCAGCTAGAAAACTTGGATGGCGGTAGCGGTAATGGCCTGGATGATGGTGATGGGTGAACAACGCCTCCAACTGACAATGGTGTATATCTCAACAACCCCATTCTCTCTTGTATGGTTTTGCTTTCCACTCCCCAGACTCCTTCATTGACACGATGCGCTTCAGAACCTGACGAGGCTACCATAGCTCAAAGTTCTGACTCTGAACACCTCTAACTAGTGCAGGCTTTAAAACCAACAGAATAACAGAAACAATGTTCGTTCGACTTGCATGTGTTAAAAGATAGCGATGTTGAGCCTGTAGCTGATTGGTGGTGTTTACAGTCAAAAGAAAACTCAGCATAATCAGCCTAAATCCAATCAACCATGAAATGATCATTCCAATGGCCCTCGTAGTGAGCCAGATAATCCCGCGCAGGTAGAACATTAGTACCCATATCTATCCAAATAATTAGATTATTCCAAATAAGGAAAGGAAGGGCACGTGGGTCGCATGCAAGACCCATGTTGCCGACTTGAGAGTCTTGGGGCAAGTGGGTGGCATGCAATCCCCACGTTGCGAA
>SNQJ01S0247258.1:1439-13072 GCA_010110895.2 Picea sitchensis
GGCTGGGGCCATGGATGTTTCCCCGTAGGGGTTTTACCACGTGAAAACATCGGTGTGTTGATCTTTGATCTAGTTATGTGAGTGGTTACTGAAGGTGTTCATCCTCTGTTGGAATACATGTGTTGTCGAACAGATCTTAGGGGTTTCCCTTTGAAAATTCAGAATACTCCTATTGTTGTGCTCTAGCGTTACTTCATTAACCATATTTACCAAATCCTAGACCTCCTTTGTGAAACCCATTTCCAATTCCCTTATCTCAGAGCCCTTTGTACAATGATATTTTAAATCTTCATATAGAAGTCAATGTGAGCATCTAAAACAAATATGCATCTAAAAGGGATACAATCATAATGGATGGATTGGTGATAATCCCACCTTCCTGCTACTACTTCAATACTATTTGGTAGCCCATCATCCAAGTCCATTTCAACACACACCCTAGCCCTAAATTTCACATATCCCCCCTACTTCTATCATCTATATATTTAACTTTCCCATACATTCACCAATTACTCCCATTCATTGTTTGTTCCATAATTAGAAAGGAAGGGTCCAGAGTTTTCCCCACATTGGTTTGACATTTTCCTTCTCCCTTTGTTGGTGGAAGAATGGTACTTATTCATTCTATGGCATGCATATTAATATTTGAGCACAAGGCACACAGATGATTGATGATGATGAGAGTGATTCAGAGGAATCATGGGGTATTGATAATTTTTTAACTTATACAATTTTTGTTAAATCTTTAGTATTTAGAAAATTTTATTATATTGAAGTCATTTTATTTATTATATTTTTACGGAGTGAAGATGAGGAGGTTTTAAAATATGAGGAGGCAATTGACAATAGTTCAATAAACTTTTGATGTCAAATCCATTTCATTTTCTAATGTGCGGAGATTTTTCATGCTAGGTTGTACACAAAATTGGCATTTCCCTGGGATGGCAGTGTAACACTTATTTAAAAGCAACTAAATCAAGTTCATTGAATTAACTTTGTTTAATCAACTTCTGATTCAAATTCGTTTCATTTCCTTGTAAGTCTAGATGTTTTTTCATACTATATTGTATACATGATTTTGTGTTTATATATATGTGATTTTTGCTCTCACAATCATTACATTGTAAAATAGAATTATACTAATCATCAACCTCATCAATATTTAAATATTATAAAAGCAATAATTAATTGTTAACACTTAATAATTAAATTAGTATTTAATATTTAAACTAATAATAATAAGTAATTAAATAATCAATAAAAATTAAATTAATAAAAATATTTAAACCATTAATAATGGACACCTAGTGTTCTATGAAAGAGTTTCAACTAGTTAAAGAATATTTGTACAAAGGAGAATAACAGTTTGGATATCTTGTGCTTACTGGTAAAGTCTAGTTATTGTTTTTTGTGTTTTGATCATATTTCTAATTAAGGTATAAACTTTATGGGTTATTGTTGTTGTATATGGTTGGTTAGATATGTATTAGTGTAGTTTTGATGTTGGGAAACAACCATGAGCTAGAGATAGGCTGATACAAGATGTAATGTCTTTTTGGAACAGACTTATTATATTTACTAATATAAGATATTTTTCATTTTGAAAGAAAACTATGTCATAATTTTGACACTAAACTAACACAATTTTGATATTATTTTGATGCAAAACATATATACTACAATAGTAAAATGATGCTAACACAACATAAAATGAATAACAATGACACATGTCTAATGATAAAATGATGCGCAAGTGATGTAATATAACACTAACAAGATGCAAAATGAATAATAGCATCTCATATGTGATGCTAACAAAATGTAATATGAATTTGGCAATGATGATAATATAACACAAATATTATGTAAAATAACCAAAAGGTCTTGGATTACGATGCTAGTACGATTCATATATGACACAAAAACAAGTCCCCATATGAAATTTCAATGCCCATATCAATGAAATACAATGCTAATATGATGCAATAAAAATGCATATGACATAAATGTGACATAAAAGGGAATGTGAAAGTGTTTTTTGCATCAACATTCAACCCAATACAATGCTAATGCAATATAGACAATTTTTTTGTGATAATATTCATTGCTAAGATGATTCCTTGTAAAGTGCATGTCAAAAATATTTACATAGGGTTAACAAATATTGACACAAATAATGACCCCTCCTTTAGCATAGTGGTTTTCATTGTACTTACATGAATTTTTTTTCCTAGAAAAATGCAATGGGAGATGTCTCTACAACCCCATATTGTAGTAGTGAAGTTTTTTTAGTAAGGGCCAATGGAATTTTTTTTATGTATTTAGCTAGCTCGGGGTTTCAATAAACTAATTAATTGAGTTGTTCTCCCCAATGCATACCCTCCATCATAACATGAATGCACTTTAAATTTCCAAAGTGGCAGCATCCACCACTAGCTCCTTCCTACTCTCCTTCTAAGAACATGTCTTTATAGATTAAACTAGTTGTGTAGTCCCCATGAGTGGGATTCTTTGATCAAACTAAGGAATATTCTTACACTCTTATATGAATGAAATGATTATACAATATTTGTACAAAATTGTTCCACTATTCAGAGCAATCCTAGATCCCTTTCATCTTTCCACCTTTATTTCCAAATATTGCCACAATCATGAGTTGTTGCATAAGCTAAGGTGAGTATATAATGATATTTAAGGGACCCAATTAACCTATCTATGAGTTTGAAAATTTCATCACTACCTACTGGTGGGTTAATTCCCACTATAACTTTCATTCCATTACCCACTATCTAGGACAACACTAAGTTACTAGTAAGGAAAAATTAAAAGAGAGCACCAATGTTTTCTACATTATGGAAGCATTTCTTGTGGATTTTCTCAATCCAATCCAATCTTATAAAGAAAGGGGACAAATGTACTTATATTTTATTACTTGCTTCCATATATCAAAATACTTTACCAGCCTCCATAAGCTCTTTGTTTCCAATGCCTTTCTAAAATGATGTCTACTTTTTAGACCCCATCCCCCAAGAGATTTTGGCTTAACTAATGTTTAACACCTAACTAACTTAATTCCTTCATTTTCATTTTTTTCCTTCCACAAAAAAATGAAACATTTTTGCTTTAATTTTTTCTAATATTTACACTGGAAAATAAGCCATGGAGTACTAGCAGACTAGAGTGTCTTCTATGATATATTTTCTCAAATTTAATCTACCTCCAAGAGGCAACAAATGAGTGTACCAACCAATGATTGTTTTTCTATATTCTAGTAAATAAAGGTCCAATCCTTGAAGCTATAGTTATTTTTTTGGTACAAATCCAAGATATTTCATCCCCTAATTAAAAGCCAATATTTATAAAGGTAATTTATAAGTAATGTCTCTCACTTTCCTCTCAATTAAAGGAGATAAATATTTGTGTATTCTTATTTCCATTCTTGTTTCCAAACCATAAAGATATGGAAATTCTTTCAAAATATTAGCTTCTTTAATACTAGCATTTCTAAATAGAAAAAAAATAATCTACAAATAGGATATGCGTCAAGGATATGTCCTACCTATTTTAATTACTTTGTTTCTTATAGATCATTAAGAGTAGCAAGAAACCTACTAATACCTTCAACCATAATATGAAACATCAAGATGACAAAGATAATCATTTAATCAATCCCTTGGGGGGATTGAAAAAGGAGGAAGTTGATCCATTCACTGACAATAAGAAAGAGGAAGTATTCATACACTCCTCAATCCAATATATAAAAGGGAGACAAAACCATGTGTGAATAAGAATCGAGTCTTAAATACAACTATGACCTTTCCATATGTGTTTGAAAAGTCAAATTTTATAACCATTGCTTTCAATTTCTTGATTTCAACTTAATGAAAGCCCTATTGGGCCACCCCAACTACATCATGTATTTGCATGTCTGCTAGAAACCCAAATTGCTCAAGAGAGATTACCTCATATAAGATTGGTTTAATTCTCATGGAAATTAATTTAGAAATAATCTTATAAATAGTATTACATAATGAAATGGGTCCAAAATCCTCATATTAGAATTGAGAGTCACACTTAGACTGATTTAAGTGCAATCTCAGTACCCATCAGAATATAAATGGATTAGATTGGTTGAGTAGGTGGATCAACAAGACTGGGAAAGAAAGGGATAGGGAAACAAATTGTCTGCAGAGGCATTCCATTGGGCAAGGAGTCACAACATCCTACATATCAAAGGCAATCAAATTGTATATCAAACAAAATCGATATATAATGATGAGTAGAAGCATGGTGAATATGAAAAAAGGAAGAACACCCATTGTACAAAGATCCTTTCTGCAAACATATAAAGATTTCTTTGACAATAAGCAATGATAAAATGGGCAAGCTACATTAGATCCTATGTTGTTCATGAATCCATGATCCATCAATAGCAGCTATGATCCTCAAAACCTGCAATATTTTCAAGCTAGAAGATAACAAAAAAATGGAAAAACGCAAAAGACAATCTGATAACATCTCTCATGAATCTTTAATGGTAGAAAATGACATTACAAACAGGCTCTCGTGCTTACAAATGACCAAGTAAAACCACTTCTCTAGCTCTCTCCTCTCTTGGTTCATGAATCCAACCCTTTTCTCATAAAAAAATTCTTTCATTCATAGTGAATAATATCTATCTATCCTAAGGAGGTCAAAACCAAGGAGTTACATAGGATCCTCGTCCATTTAGGAGTCTTGTTACAAAATATTCCAACAAAAGCCTAACAAATTCTTATTTTTTTGCGATTTTGTCTATGATAATAAATTCCTTTTGAAACAGGTCATCCTGATTGATATGGAGATGGAACACATGTCCCTCTTCTCCAAAAAACTCCTAAGACACCATTCGAACCTTCCTTGATAGGTGACAACCTCCAAACAAGGCAAATATCCAACAACTATGCAAAACAGAGAGTTTGCAGTGCCAATTTGCAACGCACTCGTGTTTTAATTATGTCTCTCGAATTACAAACTGGGCCAAGCTAAAATTTGGTCACCAAGTCAACAAGGCTATCATTCTCTTCCACAAAACTTTTTAGAGAAACTCACATCACTATTTTGGAGTTATGATCAAATCGTTAGATGCATCTGCTACATGAAATGAGTTCGTAGTGCCTCTGTTAGTGAGTTCGCAGTGCCTATGATGGTTCGGAGCACCAAGAGAAAATAAGTGGCCACACTCCCTTCCTGACCTCCAAACAAGACAAAAAATATCATGGAGTACCTGATGGCTATGAGGTTGATGCTGGTAATTTCATATTTGCACCCAGATGCCTGCAAGTTGCTTAACCTTCAACCCTCATCCAAGACAGTTCGCAGTGCCATAAAAAGAAACAACCCCTTGGCCCTTTCCAGACCTTAAAGCAAGGTGGAAAAGTTCATATATTACCTAGTAACCTGGAGATGAATGTTGATACCTTCATATTTGCACAGGGACGTCTACAAGTGGTCTAACTGCCAACTATCCTCTGCAACAAGTTCGCAGCGGATTTCACAGCGCCAAACCACAAACCGATTTGAAAGCATGAGCGGGTAAAATAACAGCTAGAGATACTTCACATAGCTTATGGAACTGAAATTTCAAGTTGATGATGGTGATTAGAAGGATGTGACTGATGAAAACTAACACTCATTTCCATGATGACTAAAACTCAACCCAGGACACAACCACAAGATCCTAGACTAAGGATAAAATGACTTGGGTTTATAAAGACAATCTGAATATTGAAAAATGACTTTAGGAAGAAAACATAGAACTACAAAGAACCTATGACTCAAATAAAAAGACTAAAATGACTTTTTGATTCCCCCACAACTCTATGTAATAACATCTGGCTCCACAGGGGATGGCATGCTCCCTGTGAGTTTCAAAGAACATGTAGTTCCAATGGCTTTGTCCATGGGATATGGAGTCATCTATGCAACCACCCTCTATAACACTGCCAAAATCCACCACTTATTCAAGAAAACTAATAAACTTGTTGCAAACAGAACTCATACTGCAAATTTGATCACACTATGCAAGCTGAAGAAAAGAAAATGCTTGGGAAGCAATATTATTTCCTATGCTATCCTACCTCTAACTAGATCTGCAAATTGCTCAAGTAAATGCAAATTTCCACAGAAACCATTCAAATAACTTTAGGACTGAAAGAATCCCATCTCTTCCATTAATCAATAGATAATAACATAAATATAACAACAATGATATAAACTTCTTTAGAAAATCATATTCACCCATAAAGACCAATGAAATAATGAAATCTTAAATCTTAAGAGAATCTGAAAGATATGACCCCAATAAAGTTGCTATTAGATCCTCAAAACCAAGATCATAAACATGTTGATTCAGAAAAGATAATTTCCTATGCATACATTCCCCTTTGCCTGAAAATAGATGACCTTCCTATTCTTTCGTGAGCAACTCTTGATCATCAAGAATGGCAGTTTCCTCTTCATAAAAAAAGGTCATATGATAATTGTATAGCAGGATTCAAAGCATTCTGATTATGATCAGTTAAGAATATATAGTTATCTATACAATCATCCTTTTATGCAAGATCAAAATTATTTGGAAACTGATCATAAGCATGATGTACATCCTGATCCATAAAAAAATCTGAAAACAAATTGTCAAATGATGTCCCAAATCTGAATTATACTCACATTCGTCTTGTTGTTCCTGTGCATGCATAATTTCAAGGTAAGCCTGCTCTCGAATCCTTTTGCAAGATTGAATGTTCTCATTGACTTCCTATGCATCTTCAAACATTCGTATTAATGATGAGGATTTCCTTTCTCTCAAGATAAGGACAAGATCTAAATGTTGAGTTGCTACATAGTACACCATGGAAGCAGTGTCAGAAGGTCGGATTTCCAATGGCATGCTATGATAAAAATTGTAAAATATCACATTGAAGGCAACCAGAGCTTCTTCCTCCCCTCTCCTCAAAACATTAAAATCAACCAAGTATTGATCAAAGGACTTATTCGCACCCCAATAATTTAAAAATGCATTACATAACTCAATCCAAGAACCAACAGAATTAGCTCCCAAACCCTTAAACTACAAAGAAACATCCCCAAACAAGGATTTGGAAAACAACCTCGTGGTAACATATTCATGTACTGTCTCAAACTTCTCAAAAAAGTTCTCAAAGGCTCCCAAATGCCTCTCGGCAGTAATATGACCCTCTCCAGAAAAATGAGGAAGATACTCAAAGAAATTAAGAGGGTAAGGATGAAGATGAGATGGTAGTCTTAAAGGTCTAAACATTTTCTCTTTGATTCTAGTTTGGACAGTAGTGGGATGAAAATGAGGTTTAACAAGTTGATTGCAAGGCTCACCAATGATAGTAGTAGGTGATAAGATCTGAGAAGATAATGAATCAATTTGAGGTGAGGAGACATGATCAACATCTACAACACATGCAGAATGGAGACCTTCTTCTTCCAAGGAAGGATATATAAATGAATGTTGATGATCATCAGAGTAAAAGAAGAAAAGGATAATCCTTCTTATATGTAAAGGGAAAGACAGGAATGCACTGATGAAAAAGAACAAAGGTTCATGGAGAAAACTAATGAACTGATACCTGGATTGTCCCTTCCATATTTTCATCTTTCTATTATAAAGATCCTTTCTCTAGTGGAGTCTTTGATTGTGGATTTGTTAGGTAGATGATTACAATAAATTTATGTGTCCCTCTCTTGTCTACCATCAATATTTGGATCTATGTCATTCTCCTAGGGAAGATTGCTTCACACTTCGCTCCTTGACAACGACGCCAAAAATGTTAGCACTGAGAGTCACACTTAGACTGTTGTAAGTGCAAGCCCAGTACCCATAAAAATATAAATGGATTAAATTGTTTGAGTAGGTGGATCAACAAGACTAGGAAAGAAAGGGAGAGGGAAACAAATTGTCTGCAAAGGCATTCCGTTGGGAAATGAGTCACAACATCCTACAGATCAAAGGAAATCAAACTGTATATAAGACAAAATGGATATATAATTATGAGTAGAATCATGGTGAATATGACAAAAGGAAGAACATACATTATATAGAGATCCTTTCTGCAAACCGATAAAGATTGCTTTGACAGTAAACAATGGTAAAATGGGAAAGCTACAACACATCCTTTGTTGTTCATGAATCCATACATCAATGGCATCTATGATCCTCAAAACTTGTAATATTTTCAAGAAAGAATATAACAAAGAAATGGAAAAACACGAAAGATAATATGATAACATCTCTCATGAATCTTTAATGGAAGAAAATGTCATTACAAACAGGCCCTCAGGCTTACACATGGGGAACTAAAACTACTCCTCCATCTCTCTCCTCTCTTGGCTCATGAATCCAACCCTTTTCTCATCAGAAACCCTTTCATTTATAGTGAATAATATCTATCTACCCTAAGGAGGTCAAAACCAAGGAGTTACATAGGATCATCCTCCATTTAGGAGTCTTGTTACAAAAGATTCTAACAAAAGCCTAACAAATTCCTATTTTTTGGGGATTTTGTCTATGATTATAAATTCCTTTTGAAACATGTCATATTGATTGATATGGAGATGGAACACATGTCCAACAAAATTTTAGGAGACCGTTCTAACCTTCCTTGACAGGTGGCAACCTCCAAACAAGGCGAATATCCAACAACTATGAAAAAATAGAGAGTTTGCAACCCCAGTTTGTACCGCGCTAGTGTTTTAAACTTATCTCTCGAATTACAAACTGGTTCAGGTTGAAATTTGGTCACCGAGTCAACAAGGCTATCATTCTCCTCCACAAAAAAATTCAGAGAAACTCACATCATCGTTTTGGAGTTATGATCAAATCTTTAGACGCATCTGCTATAGGAAATAAGTTCATAATGCCTCTGTCAGTGAGTTCGCAGTGCCTCTGACAGTTTGCAGTGCCAAGACAAAACAATTGGCCACACTAATTTCATGACCTCCAAACAAGACAAAAACTCTCATGGAGTACCTAATGGCTATGAGGTTGATGCTGGTAATTTCATATTTGCACCCAGATGCCCACAAGTTGCCTAACATCCAACCTTCATCCAAGACAGTTCACAGTGCCAATCATCATTTCGCAGCGCCACAAAGAGAAACAACCCCTCCGCCCTTTCCAGACCTTAAAGCAAGGTGGAAAAGTTCATAGAGTACCTGGTAACCTGGAGTTGAACATTGATACCTTCATATTTTCACAGAGACGCCTACAAGTGGTCTAACCGCCAACTATCCTCTGCATCCAGTTCACAACAAAGTTCACAGCGCCAAACCACAAACCAATTTGAAATCATGAACGGGTAAAATAAAAACTAGAGATACTCCACACAACTTATGGAATCAAATGTCAAGGTGATGATGGTGATTAGAAGGATGTGACTGATGAAAACTAACACTCCTTGTCATGATGACTAAGACTCGACCCAGGAAACAACCACAAGATCCTAGACTAAGGCTAAAATGACTTGGGTTTATAAAGACAATCTGAATATTGAAAAATGACTCTAGCAAGAAAACATAGAACTACAAAGAACCTATGACTCAAAGAAAAAGACTAAAATGACTTTTTGATTCCCCCACAACTCTATGTGATAACACCTCAAAGGAGGAGGGGGTTCCCTTATTCAGTATAAGGGCGAAAATGGTGAAGTTTAAAGACTCCAAAACCTTCCCCTATTTCCTTGAATCTTCAACAATATCTAAGATGTATTCTTCCAAGAGGTCATAAACACCCTGAAAAAAGTATTTTGTCCACCAATTTGGGCCAATACTTTTTTCCTTTTGAAATGAATGGATAACCTCTCTTGGGTCCTTGGAAACTTCTACTATCAAGTCCTAATTTAAGTCATCTCCAATAAATCTGGCAAAGTGTTTGTCAATTTTAATGATCTCAACAATGTTTGCCTTATATGGGACTCTATAAATGATTAAATTAATTCACTCTCTCTGCCATTATTTCTTGAAATGTTGATGCCCTATTTCCATCAGCCTTTCACCTTTCCCAAACAATGTTTTCATTCTTCCTTCCTTTGGCATAATTTTGAAGTAAAAAAAATCATTTCCTTGCCTAAGCTAGACAACCTTACTCTTCTATCTCCATGTAGCCTCCTTAGATAATAGAATCTTCCTTTTCATCTACTCCAAAGTTTTCAAAGTTTTTATTCCCTAAGAATAAATTTAAAAAAAAAAAACATTGGAATTTTGAGAGAACAAACCAATGATATGTTACTTCTTCTTTGAAATATTCTTTTGAGAAGTATTGTGTCTCATTTTTTCCCAACAAATGGTGGCCTTTTTTACTTTTTGCAAATTGGTACTTAATTGTAGCATAGTTGATTCCTCAACATTTGGATCATACACTCTCCATTCTTTTTTAACACAAGTTTTTGAATTTGTCATCCTTAAGCCAAAATCTCATGAAGAACCCCAAGGGATTCTTTTCATCCTTCAGACTCTCGTTGCAAAAAGATTAGGAGTCAAATTGATTGGATTTGGATCACAAAGAGTTACCTTCTCTAGCTTCTCCAATAGAAAGGTAGCCAATGGGTCCATCCTACCAACTTCACCCCACACTTCTCCCTACCTTAGAAAATGTCCAGATCCCCTCAAACAATGACATTTTGATATGACCCCAAGGGGGGCATATATGGGGTTAAATGTATATGATATGACCCCAAGTGGGGGCATATATGCGGTATTTGGAGATTCTCCTATTCTTTAAAGAGTTATTGTGTAACTTATCTCTCTTATAATTATTGGAGTTGTGCTAAATGCTCACATTGGGTACATGGTGTGTACTTCTCGTTTATTGGGATATTTTAAGCATTTGGAAAATAACACATTTTGACCTCTCAATATTTATGGTTAAAATAATTCCTCCGAATAATTTAACCTATCATTGTAGGGTCCATAATTTTTTATAGAGGTCTTTTATAATTCCAATGGGAACAATCTTTTCCATATCCCTGATGGAACAATATTATTGTTTTGCAAATTAAATAATTGGTTCCATCATGTTACCAGTCCTACGTATTTACCTACAACATCATAAACGACACAATTATATCTCGTTACCGATCCTCTTTATTTACCTACACCATCATAAATGACAAAATTCCATCCATTAAAAATATGAATTAAGAAATTCCTCACCTTCTCTCCTTACATATTTGTTTCTTGAATCATTAACAGGTCTAGATTATAAACATGATCCAGATGTTCAATGGCATTGTTGATCCGGATTATTTTCGGCACGAAATGAGAGCGGAGATATAATAAAGAAATGCACAGAGAAATCGCATATATCCAGTAATATAACAGAAATATATTAGAGATGCAACCATAAACACAGAGATACAGTAATACACGATTTCTATTAATGAAAGAAATGTAAAGAGACTATAAAAATACAGAGTGAAAGACTCGCTAGAATGGTGGCAGCTTATATCTGAGAAGAGATGTGACATCTACTCGCATTCGCAAGAAGATGATTACAATGAGGCTCTGGAGGCCTTTTTACAATAATCGGGAATGCCAAAAGTCCTAGACATCCAAAAACCTAACCCTAG
>SNQJ01S0247260.1:0-13072 GCA_010110895.2 Picea sitchensis
ATTGTTTTAGGGCTTGGCCATTTACTAGGAGGGCATCAGGTTCCCCCTTTAGATTCTGCAACCGATAAGTGTTTGCCCCAATCTTCTTAGCCACTTGGAAAGGTCCAAGCCGTAGGTTCTGAAACTTAGAATGTTTCCCTTTTGGTTCATTCTCTCTGTCTCATTTCAGGACCAAGTCTCCTACTTCAAAATTCTTCTCTTTAGATTTATGGTTATTGAACCATCTTTTCACTATCTGTTGATGAGCTAAGAATTTTGACTTAGCCTTTTCTCTCTCTTCTTCTAGCATGAGTAGAGTGTTGATTCTTTGTTTCATGGTTGACGAGGGTTCTTCATTGGAATCTTGGGCCCGCTGAAGAGATGGCATATAGAGCCCATTTGGGAGGATGGATTCTTTCCAGTAAACCAGAAAGTATGGGGAATTTCCTATAGCTTCTTTTGGTGTGACCCTATCGGCCCATAGAGCATTGTGAAGTAGATTATGCCAATTTCTTTGGTTATCTGTAACCATCTTCTTTAATATCCTTACCAGGTTTTTATTAGTTGATTCCTCCACAGTTTTTACCTCAGGGTAATAATTTGCAGAGTACTTGATTATGATTCCTTTGTCCAGAGAAAACTCTGTCAATAGGGTGGAAGAAAAGTAAGTTGCGTTATCAAAGAATAGAATAGAGGGGACACCAAACCTCGTGATCAGTTGTTGTTCTATAAATTGGATTACTACCTTCTCATTTACATGAGTCAAAGGAATGGCCTCTGCCCATTTTGTGAAATATTCGGTGGTAGTGAGAATGTACTTGTGCAGTTTTGAAGATCTAGGTGTAATTTCTCCAATGATATCCAACCCCCACTGCTCAAAAGGCCTAGAGACAGTCACAGGTTCAAGTGGTACTACAGCCCTTTTCTCCTTTCCAACACTTATTTGACAAGTCTTACAGTTTCTAGCGTAAGTATGAGCATCTTTGAACAAGGTGGGCCAGTAATAGTCGGCTCTCAGAATCTTATGAGCGGTAGTGTTTCTTGCAAAATGTCCTCCAGCAGGGACATCGTGGAGTTATTTTATCACTTTGTCTATGTCTTCTTGTTTGAGACATCTTAATAGTACCCCATCATAATTTATCTAGAAGAGCACCGAATTTATAAGGCGATATTGCACAGATTTTAATCTGAGGGCTCTCCTCTCTCTGGAGTTGAGGTTTTCAGAACAAGTCCCATGATATAGAAGATAAGCTAGATCCTTGTACCAGGAGTCTTGTGTTGGGGATATGTATGCTACTTCACCACACCATAGTGCCATTTCATTCTCCCATCCATAATATTCAGTTACTGGATCCTGGACTTCGCCTGCAAGATTTCATAAACCTTGTCCTTTTACTAGTTTAGCAGGTTTTATATCTAGATCAAATTCCTAGACTATTGCCATCCAGTTCCCTCTTCTTTCCCCCATTTCTTGTTGGGTAAAAAAGGATCAGACTGTAAGGTGCGACACAATTACCTTAGTGTGATTCTTGAGGATGTAAGATCTGAAATGCTTTACTGCCTTATAGATCGCGTAGGCCTACCTGTCTATAGTAGGATAATTGAGTTCAGCTACTTGAAGATTTGTACTCACAAATGACACTTGGGATTCATTGTTGTCATCATCCTTTTGAGTCAGAACCGCAACTAGTGATTGGTCGGAGGCAAAAGTATAAAGGAAAAAGTCTCTATTGAAATCGGGACTTCACAACACTGGGGCTCGGGATATGGCTGCTTTGATATTGTTGAAAGCGTCTCTCTTCTCATAATCCCACTTAAATTTGGCATCCTTGTGGATCATCTTTTGTAAGGGTTTGATGATTTCGACGAAGTCGGGAGTGAATTTCCTTACAAAATTTATTTGCCTGAAAAAGGACTGCATAGCTTTCTTGTTATGGGGTAGCGGAAGTTGAGCTATGGATTTAATCCTTTCAGGGTCTATGTGAATCCTTGCTTGAGATATAATATGACCTAACAACTTACCTTCCTCGACACCAAAGATAGTTTTCTTAGGGTTCAAAGATATATCGTATTTCCTGCATCTCTCAAAAATCTGAGTTAAGTGTTGAATGTGTTCTTCTCTATTCTTCGAGTACACTGTTACGTCATATAAATACACTACCACACATTTATTGATAAGTCCCCGAAAATCCATGTCCATGGACCTTTGGAAGGTTTCTCCTGCGTTGATTAACTCGAAAGGCATGCGTTTATAAGCGAAGGCTCCCCATTTGGTTCAGAAGGTGTTTTTTAAACGATCTTCCTCTGAAACCAATACTTGGTTGTAGCCTAAGAAATCATCTAGTAGAGAGAAAATCTCCAAGCTCGGCACGATCTGCAGGAGTTGTTCCATCGGTGGGAATGGATAATTTTCTTTTTCTGAAGCTTTGTTGAGGTTCCGAAAATCTACGCATAGTCGGATTTCTCCTGACTTTTTCCTTACCGGAACAAGATTTTCTACCCAGGCGGAATGCCTAACTTGGAAAATTATCTTCGTATTTAAAAGCTTCCTTAATTCCTGATACATGAGAGGTTCTAGGGATGGATGATACTTTCGGAGCTTCTGTTGGAAATGTTTCACTTCAGGTTTCTATGGGATGGTGTGTTGAATAATGCGGGTCTCATACGTTTTCAAATCCTTATAGGACCATGTGAAGACGTCCTGGTATTGTCTGAATAATTTGAGGTAGGATTTCCTCTCTTCCTTAGATATAGTTTTTCCGAGATTCACATTCTTTGGGTTCTCTGGGGTTCCAAGATTTACAGTTTCATGGAGGGGACAAGAGCTACCAGTCTTTGCGTTTTTAGGTCCTTTGAATCATTCCTTTAGATCAAACAAATTCTCTATATTGGCTATCCCCTTCGGGATTGTGTGATCCTTTGATTTATCCATATGTTGTTCTGTCCGAGGATCAGTTTATGTTGATTTCTCTTGGAAATCTTCATTGTCAGTAGCGAGATATTTGAAATTGTCTTGGTTGGTTAAGTAGTTTATGATCTGTTCATCTCCCTCAAAGAATTTCCAATTAGAAATGTTATTAGGTACCGATGGTTTGTAGAGCAGCTCTACAGTGAATCGGGAGGCTTCATAATCTTCTAAAGGTGACAGTATAGAAGCGATTGTGGCTAAGGAGTCAGCAAGAATATTCTTTGCTCTGGGAATCACAGTGATATTGAAATCCTCAAAGCACTCTATTAACCTATGCACCTCCTGCTGGTAGTTCTTAAGATGAGGCAAATTGCAATGTATAGTATTTCTCACTTGTCTAACAATAATTTTAGAGTCTCCAAAAACTTTCAACTCCTTGACATCCATATTTATGGATTTCTTTAACCCTTGTACTAAAGATTCATACTCGGCAGTGTTGTTGGTACCTTGAAATTCTAGTCTATAGGACAAGAAATGATGTTTTCCTTTATTATCGCTCCTTTCTCTTCCATCAAAATAGAGGGTCTAAATTTGTGAATGAAAATCGCTCCTTTCTCTTCCCTCATTAATGTTTTGGTCTCAGATCTTTTCTTCCACAAGTCCTAGTGTGGGGTTTTGATAGAAGAGAGAGTCTCCTGTTGGCATCGGTGATTCCTCTTAGAAAACTATTTCGGAGTTTTGGGTAAGAGGAACATCGGACAAGAGAGGAGAAAAGATCTCGATGTGGGAATCACAGGAATAATTTCCCAACACGGGGAAATCCGTGGATCCGGGTTCGTTCGAGGTTTCCATATCAGTGACCGTATGCTTCAAATATATCTCCCTATCGATCTTGATCATGTTATTGTACCCCTTCAGTGGTAGCCAAAGGTGTGCCCAGTCTATACTGAAGTACCCGTTTATCTTTTCAGACCAATCTCGACTTAGTAAAAGCCCATATGCCTCTGGGATATCTACTACAATAATGTCAATCAATTGTACAAAATTAGGATGCGTCGCTATCCTGATCGTCACATATTTGAGCTCTCCCATGACCTTAACCCGGGTGCTATCAAGTTGTATGACATGTTTATCACTCTTGACAGGGACAACGCCTAATTTATTGCAGATAGCCAAGGGCATCACGTTGGAGGATGCCCCAGAATCTACCAAGCAATTATGAAGATTCCTGTTGGAGACTTCAAACGTTAAGAGGAAAGGTGGGACAAAAGGATTTTCCTTCCTATCTCCCGAACAAATGTTCACAGTTGGTTTGCTCACCGTATCAGTGGAAGACAAATTTATTTTTAGGCCACTCGTTGCCGCCGGTTTTTCTACTGAACTCAGAGCCTGCAGCAGAAAGTCTTCCTGCTGAGGGATCCTACATATGTCCATAACGAATATATTAGCCCTTAAATTTTTCAAATCTTCAACCACGTTGTAATCAATTTTGGACGATTCCTGGGTATGGATGCTCATAGGTTTCTTACCGAGAGAGAAAGGTGTTTTCGAGCGATCGGGGTTGCCTTACTCTTCGAGACCTTGGCGACGTTAGTAGATTTCGACCCAGGAAGACCCTTAGTGCGTGTCTGTATGGCTGAAACTTCCATGGGTCATTACTGAGACTCAAATAGGTCGCCAAAAGGCATGATTAGGTTGGGATCCCATATCAGCATGGTTGTGTCTCGTGGTGGGTCAATCTCTTCCTGATCGACAATATTCATAACCGAACTGCTTGGTTATTTGGTTAGGGAGACTTCATCTAGGAACCGATTGGACATCAAATTCATGGCATGTACCCATTGAGGGTAGTCTCTTTCGGAGTGGTTCTCCTGGTGATAAGTACAGAAAGAATCATACGTGACATTTCCTAGATCAATATTTAAGTTGGTTGGGGGAGGTTCAATTTCTTTGAAAGGCGGGTTTCTTTTAAAGAAAGGCTTATAGGGCCTTTGGCCTAGGTTTTCCTCTCCTACATTCCTTTTCATGTCTATGATCTCGTTTGATAATTTCTTAACCATGCATTGTAGATCTTCTATATCTATGTTACCCTTGTCGAGAGTTTATTTGATTGGTTTCCCCGGCGGTCTAGCCAAAAGGAGTCCTCTCCTGGAGGGGGATGTGCTTCTTTCTTTGCTAGGGAGTCCTGACCTTCTTTACATCCTTTCATCTGGAATTCTATTGTCTTGGCCTCTTCAAAATTTTCCGTCAGGGTTTTCTTAGCGGCCCTCTTTAAAAACATAGAGATGGGAGTCGGGAGCGCGTTAGCGTAAACCTCGATTTGCAACTCTTGAGTTGGTTTTGCGACGGCTTGGAATTTGTTCAAAATGGTCGTGAACCTTTGATTGAAATCTTTGACCATTTCTTTAGGAATCATGGTGTTCACGAACAACTCATCCATTAGGGCTCCCGTGGTAGTTTCCTCCACAAATTTATCTAAAAACTCCTTTTGGAACTTGGTCTAGCTAGTTATGGATCCTACTGGCAAATTAAAATACCACGTGGAAACCAAATTCTCAAATGTGTAGGGAAAGATCCTACAGACTATGTCTTCATGTTGAACATTCATAAGCCTTATCACGAGTATGAATTTATTGATATGATTTTAAGGTAAACCTGAGGTTTCGGGGTCGTATTTAGGCAGTATCTTCTCTGGGTGCTGAGGAAGATTATGTATTCGTCCAGGGATGTCCATGACGTCTCTATGCAACCAAGGTTGGTTTTTCTAAAGTGGGATTTCCCTTTCCTCCTCATGGTTGTTATTACCTTCCATATCTTCTGAATCCGAGTTGAACTCCTCTTCTTCCAAAGAGTGGTTAGGTTCAGAGAGATCGTCGGCTGGCATTTCGGGTATCAAACCAAGAGGTTCTTGAATTTCAGTAATCATGAAATCTATTAAGTCTTCTACCGAATGTACGAAAACGTCATTGGGATTACTGACCACTGGTCTGCTTTATTGTTTTCTTTGAGGGAGTATGGGAGCCAAGGACAATGCATCGATATGTCGGGTGTAGGCTCTTATGATTCTCCTGAATTGATTTACTTCCTCATGAGGAAGAGTGTAAGGTATTTTAGGGTGAAGTAGTTCTTCCTCGGGCTAGGGTGAGTTATTTGTTTCGGGAATACTCAGCATCCGTGGGCTATCTTGTGAAGGACTAGCCATGCATGTGGGACGTTGAGAATCTGTAGGCTATTTGAAATGCTATATGAAATAAGTTTTCAACCATTCATTCTCAGGCCCTCCTTCTAGCGCCAATTCTATTGATGGGTCTTAAATCCATAGACTCAACAGTAGGAAGAAAACCCACCACCGAGGGCCAATTATACTCTACACCATTTAAAGATGGAATGGTTCTCCAGATCTTGCGATCCGGCCAGTTTATTGATGGGATTTGTGTTTCTTGTGAAGGTTCTTCCTTCAGTTGGGATTGTTCTTCTCTGTACTTTATTTTGGGGTGGGGCTGGTATGAGAGGTGCAAGCCAGTATAAACCAACTTGAAAAATAACAGGTTTAAGTTTTAACTACTAGGAAGAGGCTGAGCTTGGGATAACCCGCTACTCAACATGTAGACAGTGATTCTATACCATAGGCCTAGTACTAATACATCAACCAAATGATCATCCAATCACTGTATGAGAAACTAACTATCAGAAAGAAAACACATATGTAACAAGATTACGGCAAGAAAAATAATTCATCTACCATAACCATTCACCACATAATAACACAACGATTTATCTTCATCATTAAAGCAAAGAACATCAAAACATTGCACCAAATAACTTGACAACATAATTAATTTATATTACTCATTACTGCATCATTCACGGAACATGATAGGAAGTAGTTCTTCTCCAAGTCCAATCACATACATCTAATGAAAATATCTTGTCTTTGGTCTAGAAGGACTTCTCAATTCATAGCAGTCTCAAAATAATTCTTAACAACCAAAAATAAAGAGTTCTTACAACAACCATCGACCCCTGACTAATTGAATAATGTCTTTATTTATAATATAAAGTTTAATTGAAATTAATGGCTAAGTGCAGTTTAAACAAAAAAAATTTTCCACATGGAATTATCTTCTAACAGTTTCTTTAACAGTCGACCCGAGATCCTTCTTTGAAAGGGTGACTTCTCTCATATTCAGACTAATTGATGAACAATTATTCACAAGTTTGGGCCCATGGAAATCTTTGTTGCTCCATTGGAGCCGCATATAATCCTCTGATGTCCACTGCATGCACCCGATACTTTACCAAACTGGAGTTCAACTGTTGTAGCATGGCTTGAGCTCTGATCAGATGTTCTACGAACTTTTGCACCTGACCAGGCCTCACATTGCTTATCTTTGAACACTCTTCAATCCATAATGAGTCTTGTTCGGAATGCAACTTGAACACGTCGCTCAGGTCGATAAATTCATCAGGGGTGCTGAACTCGAGGAGCCCGACATCCTTCATAACTTTATTAATTTTATCCCAGTGCTTCTTTCATTTGGTCCACTTCTCTTGGATTTCTCGGTGTGGGTCCCGAGACATCTTAGCCCAGTACTCAGTCGATTGCTTCATGTGGTCGAGACTAATTTTTTCTACCAGCCTAATGCAATGTTCTTCCTTCTCTTGGCCTTGTTGGACTGTCTCAATATATTCGAGTCTCTCTACTGCTTGTTGTGCCCTTTCATGCCATCGCTTCATCTCCTTGCATGTCGCGAGTGCCATGAGAGTGTCCTCCTGGAACTCAACTATGTTCTTGGCTAACATGTGTCTTTCCTTCTTGAACTCGTTGTAAACTTCTGAGAACTCACCCTTTAGATACACCGCGGTCTGCGTAGCACTTTTATAGTATTCGACAAGATGGTGCAAGTTTTCGATCTCCTTTAGTGTGGCAGCTAGTTCCTTTTCATCCCTCCTGGATCTATCCTGGGCGACATCCGAGAGGCCTTTTCCCATGTTGATCAGTTCAGACATACAAGCGTCTTTTGTGTTGATTAAGTTCTCCTCTGTAGTAACCAAGATGGAGTGATCCAAAGTGATCCTTCTCTTCTATTCAGTCCTTTGAACGATGGCCTTTCTCTTTTGATCGTAGGAGATCGCATAGATTTCCGCTACCTCTTCTACTAGCTCTGGTGTCTGTTGATCACCCCATGTGAGGTTGTTTCCTAGGCTACCAGTGATGTATATTTGTTCAAGAGTGGGCTCTCAAACTTCCTCGCTTTTTCTTGTAGATCCGACCTCTACTTGTCACTCATTGTGGATTTGAGTATTGGGAAGAATAGAGGTGTCAAGTATAGACTCGTTACTTACTTGTTCGTTGGCCGCAGAACTGATGATTTCCTTTTGGGGAGGTTCGTCATTCGGACCTGCTTCGGTTTCTGATTCATCAGATTCTTTTGTGTCTAGGCCGCTTTCGGCTTTTGTTTCCTTTTGTGAGACCTCCTTATCTTGAACTTTAGGTTTAGGGGAAGAGGTTTTCTTGGGACCCTCTTCCTCTTGTATGCACACCAGGGTTCCGGGAGAGGGTTCCAGACTCTCGTCATCACTGTATATATGTATAATTTTTCTCAAGGGATTAGGTGCTTGTGTTTCAATTGACACCTGACCTGTCTCTGTTGGAGTTGTCCCTCCTTCCGAGGAATTGATCGACGATGCTGTGGATTCAGGGTTTCCTAACCCATTGGTGTTATTAGGATTTATGGAACCAGGGCCGCTTGACTCTGTCGGGGCAGTTCAGATGGTAGTTGAAATCATAGGTCTTATGATAAGGTACGGGTCATCCTGCATTCGCTTCATCAGCAGTTGGCTTTGTTGGTACAAGAGTTCCCCCATCCCCTGTGTAACTTGAATTTCAGGGGGATCCTTAACTTATACCAGGGATTCCTAGAAAACTCTCGACGCTTCAATGTCTTCTTGGGGATTGCCTATTTCTTCACCCGATTCAAATGCTACTACTCCTTCCCGGGTCCTGAGAATTTCTTGAGCTGCCTTCTCCAAAGACATTTCTTGCTCCTCCAAACTCATAGCTTTAAACTTGGTTCCTCGAGGATTAGCCCTCTCGGCCACCACCTCGTTCCAGTCTTGAGCGTTTTCAGTGAAAATTTTATCTTCGAACCAGTCATGGGCATAAGGCCAACAAGATGATACCTGTGACATGTGCTACAGGACCAGGCCCTTAGGATCATGTTTGCGAAATCGCACCAAAATTCTAATTGAATCAACCCTTCTTGCTCAGCATGCGTGATGTCTTTGACCATGTAGAAGCCAATATGAAACCCATATGGTATGAAGGCTCGCTTATTGTCTTTTAATAAGGTGGCATTATATCCTTGCAGGATGGTCTGGTAGCAAATTTCCCCTAACACTAGTCGATCAGGAACATAAATGGGTAACAAGTGGGGTGCCCCTGTGGCATCAAAAAACCTGATGTAGGTTTCTTGCTCATCTAAATACGAGTGACCAACTTTTTCTATAACCCTTTTTGCTTCATCTAACAACCTAGGGCATTCTTTCCTGAATAACAAGAATTAAATGCGTGCAATAAATTTATCACAGATAACAACATAGGATTTTTTGTACCTATTTTCCCATAGGATGCTGAAGTATACATGGACCGGGAGCTCCAAGGAATGCCAATTTAGGTTCATCCCAGAGAAATCTTTCTTGGTGCAGATGACATCCAGAAGATACAAGGCCATGTAGAAGGTGGGGGCATCTCCCTCCTTCAGCGTCTGGGCTTGCCTTATGCAAGTGCTTAGTTGTTTGGAGATGATGGCGCATCCAAGCCTCTGAAAACCGGGAGCAATCTTTCTGCCCATGCAATCTGCAGAGAAGAGCCATGAGATATATGTATGGTTCCCTAATATTGGCCATTGGATACCGGCCAACAGTCTGGTTCGTGAATGTTTTGTCTTCGCTCCACCAAGACACCATGATTTTCCTGGTATCGTGTGATGCATAGAAACTCAGAACGAAATCAGTGCTCAAATTTTCTTCAGACTCCTTGAGCTTGTAGTAACTCTGAACCTATGATGGCAGGAATACCCTGACGCATTCACCATTATCATCATTAATCAAACATTTTTGTGCATCAGCGTGGTCAATGAGCCACTTTAGGACCTCAATGTAAGGGAACACCAGAGACCGGCTTGCCACCATGTGCAGATAATCCCTACGAATATTTGGGAGGACATCGTTGTCGAGCTTCCTTGTATCAGGATCGTTGTGCGGGGTACACTCGAGGGATTCTTCCTTCTTGATTTTCTTGAACACTTCTTCCCAGTGAGGAAATGTTGTTTTGGCTCCAATATTTGCCTCTGTGTCTCTGAAAGCTGGGGGATGGACAAAGGCCTGCTTGGTGACTGTCTTAATGACGGACACTAGCTTGGAAGCGAATTATAATTGTCTTGCAACTGCTGGGGAGGAGCCCTCTCCTGCTTCTAATTCTTGTAGCTTTGGTGCTCTTGGTGATTTCCTGGTGGAGAAATTCTTCGAAGGAATTGTCCCTACAATTAAAACTTCCGTTGGGTGAGAACGTATAAAATGGAGCGTAAAAACACCACAAGTAGACACATGCCTGTAATGCTTGCTAAGATAATTGTTTAATACTCACTGAACTTTAGACGTTTCCTCCGGACTGTTAGCTTCGCTCTTCTGTTTGTTCTAAATTTCTTGCTGTGAAGAATAGGATTATACACAATGACTCGAAAAGGATATAACTAGAGAGATACTACCAGTCATATCGATTAGTTAATATGAGTAATGAATGCAGATTCAAAATAAACTACTATCGTATTTCTACGGATAAATCTTAACTAGTTGATGGTGAAGGTGCGGATGGAGATGCATTGTATCGGAAAGTTTAATGGCTCCTTTTGATTCACACATGAATTAGGAACTAATGCACGATCCAAAAATTAACTAATAGTTTTGAATGTAGTGTACCTAACACATTCATGGGTTAACATGTCTCGTCATGTCACATCACTCTGGTGTATAGATCAGGGATCAGCTATTATCTGTGTGTATACTTCTATTAATATCCTCCTGATAAAACTTTTGATGTCGTTGCTATCAAGGATTGGTGATTGGGGGAAAGTTCAGGTGCGCAGCTTCTCAGTGGGTCATCATCTTCATAAGCTTTCGTCATCGAAAATGTTTTGGAAGTCGACGGTGTCACTCCTCTATTTGTGCGGCGCTCACTATTACATTTATCTGTTGAAGCTGAATGGATCAGTCTTCGGCAAAATCTCTACCGAGGCTTATTTGCAAAAAATAAATGCTTTCATCGACTGACACTGATGAATATTGACACTCGGCTATTTTGAATTCTCAATCGATTTCCTTCACCTTTTACCTCTACCGATGCCGAACTTCCTAAGCGAGTCGAGGAAAACTTTAGATCGTCGATTCCTTGAGTAGTTGTTAAGTCCCTTTCAGAGTTAAGATGATTCTTTGTTGTATGTTCAAGAAAACTTTAATCAATTCAATCAAGAAAAATAAAATATAAGCGAAGGCATCAATTTCATACTAAAGTGAAAACAGGCAGTGCGAAAGGATCGAGTGGTACCCAAAAAGGAAATTGTCATAGAATTTTTAGGGTGTGTTCAGTGCTCAACAGACTGATGGCCTGACTGTTAAGCCTTAATATTGGCTCATTACCCCTTAATTGGGGCATATTATATTAGTAATGTTATTTTATTTATGTCGGCTTTAGGCCATTAGTTGTAATTATACCTCTTAGTCTCCTATATATACCAAGGAGACATTTTCATTTTGAATAATCTTGTACTTGAAAATTTAAGCGGGGTAAAAGGAGGTTGCCCCCTCAAAGAGGCTTATTATCTGAAATTATCTCTTTTTCAAGGCGTTGAGTGCTTTTTCTGAGGTTTTTCTATGCTATATTGATATTTGGTTCTTAACATATGGTATCAAAGCTCAAGGTCTTGGGGTTTCGCTGCTACATCTGAGACATCGTGGAATTTTCAATATAACTTTTTTTCTACAATGTTTCAGAAGGAACGACTTGGAGGATATTTATCAGATGGATCAAGGTACGTTGGGTTCAAAATTCAGCTCCTGAGGCATTATAGGTTCAGAGATACAGCATGTACAATATAGGGTTCTGGAATCATCCTGAAATGATTCATTGCGAATTTTTCTCTATAAATTTTTTTATGTAATGTTTCAGAACCTAAACTCTAAAGGTCATTTGCTGAAATTAGTAAGGTATCTGTGATAAAAATTTCAGATTCTGGGTCATCTTAAATTTTTAGATACACCTTGTGTAAGATAGTGTATCTAACTAGTCCTATTGACTAGTATCAAGAAGGTGTTCTAGGTAAAAAAATCATAAATTCTTGCTAGAGTATCCAAATTGAGTGGGACTAGTTTCATTGGATCATGGACAGTCTCTAGTATTTTGGGTGTGAGTTTCATAATTTTATATCAATTATATTTTGCAGGGCACGCTATACAAGTGAGATCTCCTGGAAAGGCCAAAAATCAGCAAGTTGTGGGGAAGTTACCGTAAATTCCACTTGGCACATCCAATTTTGATCAGACCTGTGGCATTGCTAGAAGAAATATCAGAGAACTACATAAAATTAAGTTTCATACCCATAAGGGCCGAAACTTGGGAGATACAACAGAAGACATATTGTCTAGCAGAACCACCTCAAAATCAAGGTTCAAAAGTGATACTTGGCCAACATGCCACCCAAAAAGGGAATTTCTACACCAAATAAACCTCCCGAAAATCCTACTTGGACTCTTGATGAAGGTGAAGAAATGTGTAGGGACATAAATGATTTACAAAAGAAGATAGTAACAAAATATGAACTACAAGAGATGATGGAGGGTTTAAAAGGGGAGATCATGGAAGTATTAAAAAATTTCGTAACAGAGAAGACACCTGAAAGTGAAAATGCATCCCATGAAATTCATGATGAGAACACAGGGAAGGTGAATCAAGAATGGAGAAACTCAAAATTTGGTTTGAAGACCAACCACGTTCCTAAGATTGATATGAGAAGTTTTATGGCAAGGACCCAATCACATGGATACTTCAGATGGAGCAATTCTTTGATCTCCATAATGTGCCACATATACAAAAGGTACGAATTGCTTCTTTATATTTAGAACCTAATC
>SNQJ01S0247261.1:0-11152 GCA_010110895.2 Picea sitchensis
ACATCTGCAAAATATAACACAAGTTAATAATTAGTCGACAATTTCATTAAACAATTTAATAAAAAATCTTAAAGAACATGCTAGAATAAAATTTATTAGAATTAAGTAAGACAATAAAATGAAAGTACAAGAATAATTTAAATCTTATCTCGATGATCGGGTGGCTCATTCGGTGTGAAGAGGACGATGGGACATCCTTGCCAATCCATCCCCGTGTAAGGGAACGACACCATCACAAACACGTGATCTGCCTCACTGGCTAATAACTGAAGTACCTCCTTGGAAATCCTAGTTGGAAAATTGGGAATTCCCATCTTGGGCATCATCTCGCCCCACATGTGCATACGCACCTTAGTCATCGGCCTAGGAGGCTGATGGAAAAAAGTAGGCCTTGTCTCTGGAAAACTATCAAAAAACAAACAAAACAACTCCGAAGCAAATAGGAAGTTCTCCCTCCCATCTATGATAGTACAACATCTATCCAATGTTATACAAAACTACCGCAACAAAATGGCATACCACCTAATAAGTCATGGCCTCTATATCAAATAATAAACATGATACAAAAGAGCGCAACTAATTCCCTAACGATCAATAGTAAAGTGTGCAATGGTCGACAGTAACAGTGAGAGACACATAACGTCCTCTGCACCGAGCGAGGCTATCCGTAACTGTCCACCAGCCACCTGAAAATCATGTCGAGCATGTATATCACGTGCAATATACCTCTGAAAGTAGGCAAGCTGACTCTCAACTGCAACACCCACTGGGACATTAGGAAACTGGGGAAAATCCTTCCCTCTCTTAGAGAGGCCAGTGATAAAATAGATATCCTCCTCAGTGGAATGGTACCACTGATGAGGACTGACTTTGAATGCCTATTGATGGGAATCCCATTGACAGATAAACTGTGTAAGAAAGGTGAAATTCCCCTTCAGGGATGTAGCCTCCTCGTAGTACTCGAGGAGGCCTACATTCCTCAAGAGGAGCCTCGTAGCTACAATAATAGGCTAAGGCTACAAATACTTCTCCCTCTCTCTAGCCTCCCACTCCCGAACCATATTGTACTTGTCAACTCTATGTTGTTTCTCCTCCATGTGCTGATGTCTTTGCATAATTAACATATAAATTATATCAACATCATACATAAAAAGGAAGGAAGTCCTACCAAGGAAGGAAGAACTAGATAAAATAGAGTTTGAATTAAAGGATGATGAATCAAACTTTATAGAATAACCTGAATAAGAAGAAGAAGATCCTCATACTCTAGTATTGAGGAGATCAGTTCGGGAAAGAAGGCAACCAAAAAGGTATACTCCACCTCATTTTCATTCAAATTTTGCTTTGTCTGTTATTGATGATGATCTTAGAGTTGTTAGGAAGGCAATTTAGAGGATGGAAAAATATGGAAGAAGGCCATGGTTGAAGAAATGACAACCTTGGACAAGAATGAGGCTTGGGATCTAGTGGAGTTTTCGTCTAGAAGAAATCCCATTGGCAACAAATGGGTGTTTAAAAATAAGTTGAATGTAGAAGGAAAAGTGGAGAAATACAAGTAGAAAAAGGTTATTCCCATGTTGAGGGAATTGAATTTGGTGATATTTTTTCTCTTGTTGCAAGTTAACTTCTATTATATTTCTTTTATATGTTCCTACTACATTTGATTTTGAAGTAGAATAGATGGATGTAAAGACAACAATCCTACATGGTGATCTCGAAGAAGAAATCTACATGAAGAAGCCAAAAGGATTTGTTGTGAAGGGAAAGAAGGAGGTGATGTGCAAGATGAAAAAGTCCATGTATGGATTAAAACAATCACCAAGGATGTGGTATAAAAAATTTCACAACAAGGAAAAGACCCTATAGCAAAGGTTTTTGCGAAAGCCCCTATAAAAATAGCTCAAAAATCTATTTGTAGCGGAGGTGCGCGGGCGGATGTTTTAGCATAAGTTTTTTTAACAATGCGTTTATAAGTATATACCAAACCAATGCACCACTAGAACTCAACGTACCGGTGTTGATAGACAATGGTTCACCATTGCAGAGTTATTTAAAAAAAATAGAAAACAACGGTGCATCGGTGCGCACTAAACAAGTGCATTGATGCGAAACAAAAGGGTGCATCGTCATTGTGTTTTTCCTTTTAAAAATGCATAACGATGTACCATTGTCCATTGGGTGCCCCGATGCGTTCCAAACTAGTGCATCGTCACATGTTTTTTTTTAAAGTAACAACGTCTTGTTTGCAGCGGTGCACTTAACGCGAGTGCACCATAACATGGGTAAATAAAATAAAAACGAGCGGTAAAAAAACATTTTTACCATTTCCAGTGTAGAGAGGCTCTCAAGCACCAGTGTCAGTGGTTTCGTTGCTTGCCTTGTTTCCATTCGGTGCTCGGTTCGTGGGATTCCAATTTTTCCATAAGGTGGGAAAATTTGGTGTTTTTCACTACATCCCAACCATGCCTCCTCGACAAGTAAATTTCCAGGTAAATTCTTTATATCTTTGTACATTGAATTTTTACCATATTAAATTGTGAAATTGAGTAAAATTTTCATTGTTTTTCAATTTTTTTTAATCTACGCAGTGCGTTCAAGTTGTTTATCTCACACCGCGCACAATGCACCCTATAAATTTTATAGGGTGCACCAAAAATGTATAGTTCATTTTTGTTGGTGGATCGTAATACATAACACACCAGTGCATACTTATAAACGACACACTGATGCGTTCATAATAAACGACGCACTGTCGAAAAGATATAGTTTCCATTAAACAATGCATTGTTTATAGTGAACGCAATGATGAGTTCATAATAATATACACACCGTTGAAAATATATAGCTGTTCAATCGGTGCGTCCTTTATAGTGAACGCATCGATGCCTACACAATAAACTATACATCGTGGAATTTTTTTGTGTTTTTAAATCGATGCATGGATTATACGGAACAGACTGGTGCAAAAACATGGATACAATGCACTATTTGAAATGAGTTTCTATTTTAAGCAGTGCGTCGTGATGAATGGAACACACCAAGGCATCGTAGTATTCTAGATGCATCTCTTTAAAGAGGCATTGTGCTTTCACGGTGCGTTGTATACAATGGGGTGCACTAATGCATTGATAATTACTACGCACCCCCTAAAATAAATTACATTGTGCATGCGGTGCGCAAGATATGTGTGTGCACAATGGGTTGTGCTTTGTTGTTTTGAAGGTGCACCGAAGGTAAATTTTTCTTTTTTTGAATTTTTTTTATGTTTGCATATTTTGAAATAAATTTCTCATTTATTGAAAAAAAAAGTTATGTTTTTATGTATGATGCCGATGTAATTTATATTTTAATTATGCAAAGACATCATCGCATGGAGGAACAACAATAGAGAGTTGAATAGTACAATATGGTTAGGGAGTGGGAGGCTCAAGCATGAAGTTTATTCCAATTTTAGCATTTTACTTGAACCATAGACAATTGCAGTTACACCATAAACAATTTGTTGAAGTAACCAAGATCACAAGAAGAAATACCATGCACAAGTACACAAGAAGTATCCTAGGAAACCCTTCTCAACAAGGGAATAAAACCCAACCAATCCTTTGCTATATTCTTCAAGAGAAAGACCTCCCACACCATAAACATAGCACAAAAAATGGTGCTCACAATACCAAGAAGGATAGCGCCCAAAAGAGGTGCGTACTTCAGCCCTAGAACTTGTACTTGCTGAAATTTCCAAAATCACATGTGTTTTTTTGTGTTTCCTCAATGGGAAAATCATCTTTATTTATATTAGACTAGTCACATCAAAAGTGGTGTCTATTGGCACCATAAGGCCAACCTCAATAACTCAAAATATAATTAATAATTACCATATTAATTATCTTTTAAATTGATTATCTTTCACTTTATGGTGGGGCCGACCTGTACCCTTTACATCATAATTAGGGTTACAGGTAAGTCTTACTCTTAGATAATATAGCAAGGGATCTCACACACCCACTAGTGCTCAGCCATTAGGGGCACATCCACATGTTCTTAGCCATAGGGAGGTCCAACTCAACAGATCTCTATCTCATTGCATCTCACAAGAGAATCATCAGGATACACACTCACTATTTCTCAGCCACTAGGATCACATAACCTGTGCTCAACCACAAGAATGTCCTACTCAACAGATATCTATCTCACTGAGTCTCACATGAGAATCACCTGGAGTATCACATCATCTCAACTCTCTGCATAGAGGAGAACAGTAAAACCATCACATGGGCTCCTTCACCCCTCACAGAGTTACACATCATTTCATCTCAAATGATACACCCATCTCATGGGCATCTTCCCTTCTCAAGGGCACACAATGTTTCATCTTTGTCTCAAAGAGAACAAAACACCCATCTCATGGGAATCTTCCCTACACATGGTCACACAATGTTCCATATTTGTCTAAGAGAGGAACTACACACCCATTTCACGGGCACACCCAACTCATGGGATCTCTCTCAGGATGACTCACTCAGTCTGTGTCCTGGATGATGTCTCATGCAAATGTAATCATCAACACTTCATCTTATCTATGGAGGCATTCTCCACCAATCCAAGTATCTTACAAAAGTACTCGAACTTCATCTTGGTGAGCGTTTTGGTGAAGATATCTGCAATCTGCTCATGGGTAGGAAGGTAATGCACGCATACTACTTTCCTCTGCACCATGTGTCTGATATAATGATAATTTATCTCAATGTGTTTCAATCTATCATGAAACACATGGTTCTTAGAGAGCTTCATACAACCTTGGTTATCACAATGAATAATGGTAGGATCCATCTAATGATCAAATAAATTTGTCATAAACTTGCAAAGCCACACTACTTCGCGACTGCCACACTCAATGTTATATACTCTGCTTCTATGGTACTCAAGGCCACATAGCTCTGTTTCCTGCTACACCAAGAAACCATGGCAGACCCCAAGGTAAAACAACAATCATAGGTGCTCTTCCAGTGCACTACACTCCTTGCCCAATTTGCATCGGAATATCCCTAAAAACTCAAGTCTACACTGGAGGCATATCTCAGGTCCAGTTTTAACTAGATAAATCATTGATCCAATCAGTTGTCGGTACAAGTGTGGATCAATCTCGCCTTAATCGAAATCATTCATTTTATTCAAATCCAACACCATTGGTGTAGGCATGGATTTGCATTTTTTCATACCAAACTTCTTGAATATATCCACTGTATATTTTCCTTGACTCAGGAAAATCTTATCAGTCCTCTTCCATACTTCTAGTCCCAAGAAGTAGTGCATCATACCTAGATCCTTCATCTCGAATTTAGCAGTCAATGCTTGCTTGCATTCAACAATGAGTTTCTCTGAACCAGTGACAAATAGGTCATCAACATTTAGGACCATTATTAAGCACTCGTTTCCAACAATGTGATCATATAGGTTTGGATCATCAACACTCTTTCTGAAGCCCAAACTCATCAATAATCCATCCATTTTATCATACCAAGCACGAGGTGTTTGCTTTAGTCCATAAAAGGATTTCTTCAACCTGCATACATGTGATTTGTCATTGTGTATGATGAATCCTTCTGGATACTCGATATAAACTTCTTCCTCAATATCACCATTGAGAAAGGCTGTATTTACATCCATTTGATGTAGTTTCCAACCCATGGATGTAGCTAGTGCAATGATAGTACGAATGGAAGTGTATCGGGCTACTGGAGAAAATGTCTCATCATAGTCAACTCCCTCTACTTGTGAGAATCCTCTGGCTACAAATATCACTTTGTATTTCTCGATACTTCCATTATCTGCATGTTTGATCTTATAGATCAACTTGGAAGTCACTATAGACTTCCCTTTTGGTCTTGGAACGATATCCCATACATCATTCTTCAAAATATATTGATATTCTTCTATCATGGCATCTTTCCATACATATTCACCTATTGCTTCTCCATGACAAGAAGGCTCAAAATAAATGATGTGGCTCATGGCTGAAAGGTAGCTAAAAAATCTCGTTGGTCTCTTGCTCTCTTGGGATGTGCCTTGAGGGGACATATGTCCCTCTACCTCATGTAGAGTTTTTCGAGCCCAGACAGGCCTTTTATGCCCTACTGCAATAGCTATGGGCATATCAACTGGAGAAACTGGATCAGCTGGAAAAACTGGATCAACTGGAATAATGTCTGTCTCCCTTGGAACTATTGAAGGGGGAGAAGGTATTGTCTCACTGTCAATATCCATAGAATCTCATATGGATATTGACANCTCCCTTGGAACTATTGAAGGGGGAGAAGGTATTGTCTCACTGTCAATATCCATATGAGATTCTATGGATCTTTGAAAGGCTATCTCTTCTTCAAAGGTAACATATCTTCTTATCTCAATCTGTCTCTGACCAGAGATGTAGATCTGATATGCCTTCGAATATTCACTGTATCCCACAAATGTACCCTTTCTCCCTGAAGGGTCTAGCTTGGATCTCTTCTCTTCCTGAAGGGTCTAGCTTGGATCTCTTCTCTTTGGGTACATGAAAATTTATTGGGCACCCAAATATCCTGAAGTGTCCAATATCAGGCTTCACTCCAGTGAAGACTTCTTCTGGAGTTATCTTCTACAAGATCTGGTGAGGACTCTTGTTCTGAACATATACTATTGTCATACATGCTTCTGCCCACATAGTCATAGGTAGACTCTGATCATGTATCATTGATTTAGTTACCTCGATGATAGTTCTGTTATTTCTCTCTGCAACCCCATTTTTCTCAGGGTTGTAAGGAATTGTGTACTCCCTCTTGATCCTTGCTTCAATACAGAAATTGTTGAAATCATTGGAAGTGTATTCTCCTTTATTATTTGATCTTAGTACCTTGATCTTTATTCAGGTCAAGTTCTCATCCTGATCTTTGAATTCTTGAAATTTTGCAAGAACTCCATCCTTATTCTTCAAGAAGTAAATCCAAGTTTTTCGAGAGTGATCACCTATGAAGAGTACATAGTACAAATATCCATTCAGGGAGGCAACAATCATTGGCCCACACACATCTGAATGTATCAAGTCCAAGATTTCCTTGGATTTATTTTCACTGCTCAATAAGGACCCTTTAACCTTCTTGCTAGGAGCACAACCTTTGCAAACACCTTTATGCTAAATCTGTATCTCTGGAAGGCTTGTTACCATTTTCCCTAAAGCTAGGAGAGCTCTATAATGAATGTGAGCAAGTATCATATGCCATAGCTCACTCAAGCTGATAGTATCATGTAACATGGCCTTGATTGGTATGATGGTCAATCTGTATAAGATGCTTTCTCTAACACAAATTACTTTGGAAAAATTTATATGTGAGTCCTTGTGCCATGCAAGGACTCTTCCTTCAGAAAAGGTAACCTTGTAGACTTTGTCTTCTAAGGCAGAAATGGAGACAATATTCCTCTTCATCCCAGGTACATATAGTGCTTCACTTAGCTAAAGCTGCATGTCAAAATCTAGTTGGAAGGTAGAAGTTCCAACCCCTTTCAAATTATATCTGGCATCATCTCTAAGGACACCATGTAGATTGATCTCCTTCTCAACAAGATTAGTCAGGTGATCTCTAAAATTGGTCATGTGACTGGAGGCACCACTGTCAATTAACCAAGTATCATAATTAGTAGTAACCATACCTAGGAGTGATGAAATGTTGAGGTCTTCATCTCTCTGAAGTCTTAGCTTCCAGGAATTGTATTTTCTTGATTCATCAAGCTTATCTTCCATCATAGTTATGTTCAACGTATTTTTTAGATTCTTCAGAAACCCTTGTCAATTTGGATAGAAAACCTAACTGATAGGATAGGATAGAAAGATTAGGTTTTGTTGGGCTTATGACTGCAAACAATAAGCCTTGAAAATTATAAGAACACCGGCGAACTGAAGAGCTCCTTCAATGAGGTGAAAAAACCCTAATTCTAAAATTTCTGCAGAAAATTGCGAAACCCTAGGGTCAAAAATACAAAATGCTTGAAAATGCAATTTGAATCTCGATGGAGGTGTGATGAAGTAGGTTGTACACTCTTGTACAACTTTTATCCCTAGCGACCAAGTTTAAGGTGTTGAAACACCTTAGAAAAGGAGGGTCGTACAAAATTGTAGCAAACCTTAAAGGGCCATACGAAACTGTAGAAGAAAAGGACGACTAGCTTTGACTGATTGTGCAATGGGTTCTTCAAGACCTATGCTCTGATACCATGTTGATTTTTCACTAGTCTAGGATCAAGTATGGAGTTTATTCAATTTTTTTCATTTTAATTGAACCATAGACAATTGTAGTTACACCATAAATAATTTGCTGAAGTAACCAAGATCACAAGAAGAAATACCATGCACAAGTACACCAAAAATTTCCTGGGAAACCCTTCTCAACAAGGGAAGAAAACTCAACCAATCCTTTGCTATATTCTTCAAGAGAAAGACCTCCCACACCATAAACCTATCACACAAAAGGATTCTCACAAAACCAATAAAGATAATGCCCAAAAGAGGTGTGCACTTTATCCCTAGAACTTGTACTTGCTGAAATTTCCAAAATCACATGTGTTTTTTCGTGTTTCCTCAATGGGGAAATCACCTTTATTTATATTAGAATGGACACATAAAAAGTGGTGTCTATTGGAACAACATGCCCGACCTCAATAACTCAAAATATAATTGATAATTACCATATTAATTATATTTTACATTAATTATCTTTCACTTTATGGTGGGGCCAACCTGTACCCTTTACATCATAATTAGGGTTACAGGTAAGTCTGACTCTATTTCACTGAGTCTCAACAGATATCTATCTCACTGAGTCTCGCAGGAGAATCATCTGCAGTATCACATCATCTCAACTCTCTGCACAGAGGAGAACAATAAACCCATCACATGGGTACACATCGTTTCATATCAAACGACACACCCATCTCATGGGCATCTTCCCTTCTTAGGGGCACACAACGTTTCATCTCCATCTTAGAGAGAACGACACACCCAACTCATGGGCATCTTCCCTACACAGGGGCACACAATGTTCCATCTCCGTTTTAGATGTTAAGTGTAAAACACCGGTGCGGTACGCGTATGTACGCACCAGTGTTTGTACCTCATAAAAATTCATCGATTTGTAAATATCCGTTAACACCTCTCCTCTAAATTTGACATGAAGGATCTTAGTGTTGCAAATTTCATTTTGGGCATGGAAATTAAAAGAGATTAGGAAAATAGGAAACTCAGGTTAATTAAGAGGAGATATGTCGAGACAATATTGCATAGGTTTAATATGTAGGAATGTAAACCGGTCAAGGTTCCTATTCCTGTAGGTGTAAAGTTATCTACAGATCAGTGTCCCAAGACATGAGAAGAGGAAGATGACATGTATCATGTTCCATATGCGAGCGTGGTTGGCAGTTTGATTTCCTCAGACCATTGCAAACATCAAACTACCAACCACACTCGCATATAGAACACAAGACACGTTGTCTTTCTCTTCCCATGTCTTGGGACACTGATCCACAAATAACTTTACACCTACAAGAATATGAACCTTGACCTTTTTACATTCCTATATATTAAACCTATTCACTAGAGAAAACATTGCACATGCAATGGGAGTTTTGAGCAAGTGTATATCAAAACCAGGGAAGGAGCATTGGACAAAAATAAAGAGGGTTTTTCAGGCATTTGCATGGCACTACTAGTTATGGATTGTTCTACCAAGGAAGACCAGGATTGGATAGAGTTTTGGACATACACGTATTTTTTGATGCAGACTGGGATGGAGATATGGATCACAAAAAGTCTACAAGTGGGTATTTGTTTAACCTATTTGGAGGAGAAATTAGTTGGATGAGCAAAAGATAGTCTGTAGTGACACTCTCAACTATAGAATATGAATG
This sequence comes from Picea sitchensis, assembly GCA_010110895.2. NCBI lineage: Eukaryota > Viridiplantae > Streptophyta > Pinopsida > Pinales > Pinaceae > Picea > Picea sitchensis. The sequence continues at coordinate 9,931 of SNQJ01S0247261.1, forward strand.
CATGACAACCACTCATGCAAGCAAGGAAGCAGTATGGTTATAAAGATTGTTTTTTATGTATTGGGTTGGTAAAGCAAGTTGTAAGTATAAATTGTGGCATTCAAAGTGCAATCTTCCTGATGAAAAACCCAACTTATCATTCAAAGACAAATCATATTGATGTTCAATATCACTTTGTGAGAGACATGGTTGAAGACAATAAGGTGTTGCTGATGAAGGTGGACACTTTGGAGAATTTTGTAGATTCATTAACAAAACATGTGAGCACTGAGAAGTTCTCTTGGTGTAGAGGATCTATGGGCATTGTTACCCTAGATTGTTGACTCTGTAATCTTGTAACCTCATGTATGCAAAGAAAATAACAAGTGGGAGAATGTTGGGTATGTGGTATATTCTTTGCAAAATTGATCCCATGTACTATACACTAATATGGGAGAAAAAGGGGTTTAGGGGTGGGTTTTATAACCCTAAATTGCACCACGCATGCTTACTTAGCATCAGGCCAACTCATATCCCTTCCTTGCCAAAGCCATGCTGAACAAACTCTTGAAAATCCTCTTAAATTAAGTAACCCGCGCCCTAACCCATTACTGGGTGTGTTGGAACACTGGTAGGCCTACTACTACACGCATTGGAACGCTGGTTGGTCCACTACAGCCCGTGTTTACCTAACAAAGAACAAAAACAAGAAAGTTGCCAATGGGACAAAAAGCTATGGGTCAGTTAACTGAAACTCCCAGCCATGCATGGCCAAGAGTTCGTCCAAAAACCTAGCTCCTTCTAGCCTATAAAAGAAGGGGTAGGGGTACTATTTGGAGGAGGCAAATCATAACAAAGAAACTCTGCCCAATTGTTGAATCCATTTGTCCCAACCCTTTAGCCTTTCCTCGAGCTTAAGGAGAATTCAAGAAAAGCAGTTGGAGGACAAAGAAGAGGAGGAGCCCAGGATCAAGATCAAGGAGCGGTGGCTGATCTCTATCATTATTGTAAGTTGATTCATCTTGAGATTAATAAAAGAATACTTTTCTCGTCCCAATAAATGAGTTTTATATGTTTTATTCGATGTATGCTTAATCTCTAACCCTCTAGTAGAACAATAGCATGCATGCGTAGTGTTTTGTCTTGATTGCAGGATTGTCTTTGGAAGGAGCAATATAAGTGAGTGGATAAAGCGCAACGGAGGATCTACACCAAACATCAGTAAAAAGGTTAGTAGGTTCTT
>SNQJ01S0247264.1:0-13072 GCA_010110895.2 Picea sitchensis
GTTTGCACAAGCATGGTGGTTCCTAATTTGGAGATCAACATGCCTCTCGACATACCGAAACGCGAAACTACGAGAACCCAGGAGGTGAGCGTTTGGTTATAACTCGAGGTCACATGTGAAACGAGCCTTGGAAGAGGATTCATCACCCTTAGCTGGAATTTAAGAGATCAAAGATTGACCAGCACATGACATGTCATCCTAAGTAACGTCACTATGATATGTCACTCTGGGAATTTCTATTTCCGGATTTTTGCATGGTAAGAAAAAAACTCCAACATCACGAAGTCCCGAATGCCGAAATAATGAAAGGGACACACATCACATGATCTACAGTTTCGAGAGTTTTTGAATTATTGTAGGTCATGAAGACCCGATGGCCAAAGTACCGAAAACCCGACAACCATCTGTCTCGATGAATGATTAAGTCATGTTCATCGGATTAAGCATTGGAGGGTTAATATAAGAGTTGTATATGACATTTGATCTATCCCCGAGAAGTTAACGAGAATTTCCTGATCTATGTCCACCAGATCAAATGTGAAGCCATCAGATCATTTTGGGGGATCGTGACTTGGAGTGTCGAAACACTTCATCAAAGAAACGCTGAAATGTTGAAATGCAAAAACATCGAAATGTCGAAAGGCTAAAAGATGAAATGACGAAATGCCAAAATGAAAAACGTAGAAACACCTTTTTGTATAGAATTTAGTCACTGCCATTGGTCATGTGAGAAGGAGGAGCTAGCACCAAGTTAAAGCTCCTTTTCGGAGATCGCAACATGAAGAAACAAGATGTCTTCACCTTAGGATTGTCGATATGCAAATCATGAAAGTGCCTTTTGGTAAAGGCATGTTGTCACAACCAATGGGAATATGGAGTAAACATGAGACCCATATTCTACATCGAACGATGCAGATTAAATACTTAAACTAATCATGTGTTTGTTGTTCTTCTAGATGCCTTGGCCAATAATAATCACTTTAAGATAGTTATTCAGTTATTGTAGCTGAATCTTCGAAGCATGAGGGTTCGAGTGTACACTATGAATGTACAGGGTAGAAATAAGTGAAATTTGGTGAGATGAAGGTTCGTGCGTATGGAATTAATGGTACAACCATGGCTCTAAAGTAAAGTTCATTTCTGTAAATGAAGATAAATCTAAAATAAAATTATACAGGGACAGTGAGGAGAAAAGATGGGGCGAGAGGATTATGGAAGAAAGATGGCTATGTAAAATTTGAGGAGAAAATTTAATGCTTAATCTTTGACAAAGAAGATAAGAGTTGGTTTGCATATTCTTAGTGACAGAGAAGGATTCCAGGGTGGTAGGGAGGAGCAAGTGGAGACTGTAAAAGTCGCATGTACAAGTTGGTGTTTTTACATCTAGGAGTTGTAGCTTCCATTCAGTAGGTGCTGAAGAAACAGAGGTAGCATCCTCATCTGGGTTATAGCTCAGATAAAATAAGAATGTAACGAGGAGTTGGAGCTTGCCTTTGATTCATAAGAAGAAGAGGTTTTTCCCTTTTGGGTTTCCTGATGAAAAATCAATGTGTCACTGTTTCATTTATGTGATTGTATATTTATTGGTTAAATTTATTACTGCAAGTTAAATGTTAAATGCATGATTTATTGATTAATAAGTAATCTTCTTATAAAAGGAAAGAAATTTTATACAACTGATTCACCCTCCCCACCCTCTGAGTTGACTTATCCTGTTCAACAAGTATATGCTAAACATGTAATACCAATGGTGTACTTTTAGGCAAGTACTATTAGCCACAAACATATGCCATCTATGAGTGCATCAACATTGCACTAAACATGTATCACCACATGTACCAATAAAGTGCATCAACCATGCACCAATACCACAACAACGTGTACTACAATCAAGATGTGTCCTCATACATGTATTCCATATCCACCATAAAATATGTGCCAATCATACTTCTAACATGTGCCTCTAACAATGTACCAAAAGTGTACCAATCATGCATAAACTATAGATCAAGCTATGACTCATCAATGATGTACAACATGACCACCTCATCAACTCATCAACTACATGTCCCACTATGTAGCCCATCCTCATGGAAAATGCATGCACCAAGACATCCAACAAATATGCATCTAACAATACATCATAAGATATATCAATGGAACTCAAATATGTACTAGCCATGTACCCTAACAGATCTGTTTCAAGCTTCATTAACTACAACAAATACTAAACATCCAAAGATACATGTACTAGAAGTGTACCTCAATTATATTAATGATATCTCTAGCTAGCATCATCATGATATATCTCATAGCCAAAGTTACATAACTTCACTTTCATAACCAACATTGTTCCTCAACAAAAAAAATGTTTCAATCGACACTCTAGGGTTAGTACCGTGCATCCAATATAGTCTTTCAAAACTCAACCATATGTCACCACCATACATACATCAAATGTGTATGCCAACATATAATCATGAGAACCTACAACAAACCATGTCATACCCTGCAACAAACCATGTCAAACCCTACAACACATAGTTATACCATCATACCATGCTGCAACTCATATGCATAGCATTTTTCCCAAGGATTTTACCAGAGATACGAGACCTGCTATATAGACAACTCATGTATGTACACGACTTATTTATAGGTCATATTGCATATGTACATGATTGTTACCAATGTAACCCACGTATTCTTCAAAAGATGTCAAACTTGAGCTTCCCTTAAGGATGCCACTCTATTTTGATTGATCAGTATTCTTCACCCACTTATGAAGGTGTCCCAGCTTCTCATAACTTAAGCTCAGAGCTTCCATATTTTCAACATTGTCTTCTCTTCTAAACTCGTGTTTTCTTCTATTCATACTATATGAAACACTCCTCATGGATTGTCTTCTTATGTTCAAAAAATCTCTGGTTTTGTTGTCAAATCCACTACAGCTATAACATCTCATGGTGTGACAATGAGAAACAATGTGTCCTACTTGATTTCATCTCCAACACCTTAGGGTGTTATGAAACCTTTCATTATCTCTCCTTTCATAATATATGCATTCCAAAGCTTTGTGACTATATTCATTACATGAGTAATAGTGACCACAAAAAACATTTTCATACATTTTCTTTGGTGTCCATCTTGAAGGTGTTTCTCTTTTGAATTTTCCTTGAGATGTAAAGATGGCTTCTTGATGTCTTCTTTCCTTTGTTATTTTGAAATTTCCCTTCCCTTGTGTACATGGTTGACTTGCAACATTATTTCCATCTTTTGAGAATGAGGGACTTACCTCAAGCTTCTTTGAGGTGCTTGCTTCAACATGTGTAGCTTCTTTGTTGTATCCAAGACCTAATTTATCAATTGGTCATCTTTGACTATCCAATATTTTGCTCAATATTGTTGAGATATTCAAGAATTTGTTTGACTTCTCTACTTTCTTTCTAAGATCAACAACTTCAGCTTCCAACTTATGACATCACTCTTCCTTTTCATTTACTTGATTCTTTAGTAGTTCCTCAACCCCTTTGGATTGTTAAATTTGGGTCTTGAGATGGATATTAGCTTCAAGAATTTTCCTAATCTCATTATCTACCTTCTTATTTTCTTCTATTTTCTTCTTTAGTCTTTTGATCTCTTCTTATTTTTCTTCTAATTGAGACTGTTGGCACAGGGATAGACCCAGGGTTCAACTCTAACAACGAACCAACAAGCGCTAGCTATTGGCCCTTTTGGCAACACCTACGAAGCATATGCAATCTCACCTGAAGTAGCAATAGGGGGTTGCAAGACACAGGTGTTTACAACCAGAGGAAATGCAAGTGGATCCAAGGCAACAACATGCTGCGACCTAGTTATTCTTATCGAGCATAAACCTACTTCGCATGGTTATATTCCAAATATAACATAAATATGCAATGACAGAATAATAGAAGGTAAAAGAACACAACGTCAACCACAAAGACAGAAATATACGTGGTTCACCCTCTCCCTAGGGCTACATCCACAGAACTATGTTTCTTGATATTATATGAAATCATACAGTCCTATCTGTTCTCTTAGCTTGCAGACATCCCGCTCTTTCTCTTCTTCTCTCCCCTCCCTGCACACCTAGCTACAGGGTTGATCTTCACACCCAGCTAAAGATATTACAATACAGACTTCTCTCACACACACCACTTTTCTCTCTCTCAACAATAATCACTCTATATCCCAACAACACTCTAGCCAACGACAAATGAACCCATCTTCTCTCATTTAGGTTCTTATTTATATATTGTAATAGCTCTCAGACATCCTTAGGTTGAAACCTAGGTGTCAAAACGCTAAATACCAAAACCCTAGGTGTCTAAAACCCTAGGTGAACTTGACCCACATTTTCCAGGCTTCGCTAGCCTATCTTTCCTTCTTTCCCGCAAAGTGCTCCAAAGCACTCGTTGACATCTTCTTCCTCTTACTGATTTCTCCACAATCCATATTCCTTGATGATTTGTCTTCCTCGATCTTCTTGTCCAATGACTCATCTTCCCTTACTTCACTCCTTCTTTAACCACTTCGAGCCAATCTCAGTCAATGTACCTTCCACACAGTTCACACTTCGCCTTCTTTCCTTAATCTTCGCTTTCTTCCATAACCAAGGGCCAACAGGCCCCCAACACTCACATGCAACTCATCCCAACGCACTTCAGGTCTGAACCTTATGGTTTACTTTGACTTTAGATTGTGGAACGCATCCTGTTCTTTCTTCTCTGTCCATCCCTTCCTTGTGCAGACTATATTTTTTGTGTCTGGTACCAAGTTTCAACTGCACCTAGTACCTAGACCCTTTTCCTTCTACTTTTACTGACAGCTGCAAGGAAGCTGGTTGTCATAGTACAATTTCAACCAGCTCCCATTTACCAAACCTTCATTCCATTCTCCCTTCAAAGTATTCAACTGCACAGTTCCTCCTTCCATGACATAGGGAAACTCATATGGCCCAAGCCAATGTGTCCTGAACTTCCCTGGATGCTTGATGAATTTGTTATCATAAACCAATATCAGATCTCCTTGCTTAAAGGATTTCTTCTTGATGTGTTTTTCATGGTAAGCCTTCTCTCATTCCTTCTGTACCCACTAATGAAATCCTGCAATAAACCTATCTTCCTCCAATTTTATCAACTGCACGACCCTTTCTTGAACAATGCCAATGTCATCGATATTTGTAAAGGTTGGGATTCTTAAGCTAGGAACCAAATAATCCATAGGTATAACTGATTCTAGACCGTAGAACAACTTAAATGGAGTTTGCATTGTCATCTTCTTGCAAGTGGTTCTGTAGGCCCATAATACTGCTGGTACTCCAAAATCCCAATCATCTCTATTGACACTGCAAATCTTTGTTAGTGTTATCTCCAAGATCTTATCGAATTCTTCAATCGTACCATTTTCCTGTGGGTGGTATGGGGTGCTCTTATGATGATGAAATGTGAATTCCTGAGTCAAGGATTCAATGGTATTATTAATAAAATGTGTTCCTTGATCACTCATAAGGATCTTCGGGCATCCAAACATGGTTATGATATCATCAAATATGAATTGCACAGTTGCAACTGCACTATAGTCCCTGAATTCTCTTTCTCCTGCCCATCTTGTCAAATACTCTGTCGCAATGATGATGTATCTAGCTCCAGTGTGCTTTCCTGGCGGGTTCATAGGTAACACAAAATCAATGGCCCATTTCTCAAATGTCTGTAAGGTTAGTTGTGGTGCTAAATGCATCTGATCTCTCCTGGAGGGTTTCCCAACTCTTTGGCATACATCGCAAGATCTATAGTACTCCTTAGCATCTTTGTGTAACGTGGGCCACCAGAGGCCAACTCTGAGAACCTTCTGCATTGTTTCTTTTCCTACATAGTGTCCTCCTGCGATGCCTTCATGTGCTTTTTCCAGAATCAATGGTCTTTCTACCTCCATAACACATCTCCTCAAGTTCTCATAAGGTCACATCTTGTATAGTTGTCCATCTATAAGTTAAAAATCCACAATGTGAACTACCAGTTGTTTCTTCTGAATGACTATGTATTCTTGAGGTGTCATTCATGTTGACGGGAACTGGACTATCTCGGTGAAGTTATCATCAACCTTTTTGATGTCCATCATCTATGCATCTGGCAATGTATCCTCCAAGCTAGTAGGTTCCTCTCCGTGTTCTAACCTAGATAAGGGGTTAGGTCCTTTCTTCATTCTCCCTGGCTTGACCACAATCTCAAAATCATATTCCTAGAATAGAAGTAGCGATATGAATATTATTCCCCCCAAAAATGGGTTATTGACTAGGTATTTCAACGCAAAGTAATTAGCGAACATCTTAAAGTGTCCTCACAATAAGTAGTGACAAAATTTCTGCAACACATATAACATGGCTAAACTTTCACTTTCAGTTGTAGTGTAATTTATCTCAGCTATAGAGATATTCTTGCTAGCAAAGGCTAACAGATGATCAATATATCCTACTCCTGGTTGTGCTAGCAATGCTCCTAATATAATAGAGTATGCATCGACATGCACATGCAATTACTTACTCCAATATGGGAAAACCAGAATGGGCACGGTGACCATTTTCTGTCTTAGTGTGTTGAAGCTCTGCTGACATTCTTCTGACCATTGAAGCTGACAATATTTCTTCAACAATTTCTCCATGGGTGTTGTAATCTGTGCATAGCCCTTAATGAAATTTTTGTAGTATTTGTTATGTCCTAGTGCAGTGTGCAACTGTCTAACTGATGTAGGAGGGGGGAGATCAACAATAATGGAAATCTTAGATGTATCTACCAACAATCCCTGCTTGCAAACAATATGGCCTAGCAGCACTCCAAAGGGTGAAAAGAAGTTGCCCTTCTTCAGGTTTAGGGAAATTTGACATTTCCTACACTTGTCCAACATTAGTCTTAAACATTTAATGTGATTTTGAAATAAGCTAAAAATAGTCCAATCATCAAAATATGCTTCCAAGAATTTATGTAGAAACTCCTTGAATGCTTCAACCGCCACCCTATAAAAGATGGCTAGTGCATTCTTCAACCTGAAAGGCATCACTTTGTACTGGTAGGAACCCCATTCTATTGCAAATGTGGTCTTATGGTGATCTTCCTTGACAATCCTGATATGGTGATATGCTGAAAATCCATCGATGAAGGAGTAAACTTCTTGTCCTCCCACATTATCTAACACTTCGTCTGTAAATGGTGTAGGGAATGGATCATGTAAACACGCATCATTCAGTTTCCTCAATTATACACAGATTCTGATCTCTCGTGTTTTCTTATCTTGAACCACCATAGGGATAATCCATTCTGACTCTTCAACAGGTTCGATGATTCCTACTTCCAACATTATGTCTAATTCAATCTTGATTTTCTCCTTATATTTGGGATTCAATCTGTAGGGTCTTTGCTTGAATGGCCTTGCATCTGGTTTCAATGGGATCTTCATCTCTCCCATGGGTCCTTTAATTCCCTTCATGTCAGTGAACTTGGTTGGAAACAAGTCCTGATATTCATGCAGTAATTATGTGATCGTTTCAATAGTGGCAACATCCCAGTAATCTCCAACATTTGCGAGCTTAGGTGCTTGCTCTATTCCAATCTTTTTTTTTTTGGTTTTAATTGGTTGTTCAATAAAATGTAGTTCGACTCCTGGTCCTTATACATCTCTTTGTCCTTCAGTTTTTGTGATGTTCACCTTCCTAGGATCATTGTCTTTATCAACATTGATATTGTAACAACCTTGCAACTTATGAAGATGCACAATCCATTCATCTTCTTCTTTCTCCAAAGGGAGGTTAGATGCATCCTCAAATACTTTCTGTCTTACAACCTATAAAGACTGATCTCCTGTAGGGTACTGACTTTGAAATAAAAATGTGGCTACAAATTTCTAATTCATACCTTTCCAGTCTGTAGTGGTGAGGCGCAGTTATGCTTGAAGACACCAATTAATAGGCATTCTATCCAGGGTGTTGATGAACTTATGCACCCACTATTCCTGAGGAATGTTTCTCCAGGATTCCTCAAAACTTCGCACATGGTCCTTCAGACATATCTGACTTGTGTATCTAACTTCACACCCTTCTATGTTGTCTGAAAAGAACACTATCATCAAAGTGTGACATTACATCCAGTTCACGATGTTCTTTTTGTGCATTCCCCACCATATCGCTGTCGTTGCTTTCAAAGATTCGTCCAGTGCCAAAAATATTTTTTGTACCGGTACAATTTATTCAAATTCTGACAAGAATATTTCTAAATTATTTAAACCATAAAATGTGGGCAAATTACTGATCTCTGTGGCAATCCAATGAACTTCCCTAGTCAATCTAGCACATCTCCTCGTATAAAATTCGTACATTTTATTCTTCCATTTCTCTAGTGCCTCTTCGAAATTCGATGAGCATGTGTTGTCACTTCCCCAGCTTAAAGTGCCATATGTTGTAGGATTAATGTAATCCTGTTGTCTTGCTGTAAATTTATATATATTCTCTAGCTCCTATGCATGGTCTTCTTCTCTGATGGTTTCTGTTTATTTGTGCCTTTCATCAAGATCAAGAGGTGCAATGACCCTAAGGCCATCACCTTCAAATGTCATTCTTATTTTCTTTAAGTCAACCACACTAGAATTATTGAAATCCCATTCAATTCCTAACAGTGCGGGATAAGGACAACTATCATCAACTATCTCAATCACTTCAAAGTCCACAAAAATCCTTACCCCATCGATGTCCACATGGACATCCTCCAATCTTCTAAAGGGGCCTACTGCTTCCTAATTAGCCATCTTCAGTCTGATAGGGGAATAAATCAACTTGGGTTTTCCCATTAGTGCCTAGTTATTCTTCGTCATGACATTGACTTCTAAGCCTAATTCGAGGACCACATAATCTATATCATAATATCCAATCTGAGCATTCAGGTGTGGATCCGTATTTTTCCTTCTCTTTCTAGATACTTGATGTATTTCTCTATTCAGTAGAGGATTTACCCTTCCTTTCTCATACTATATGATCAAACATTGTAGTTCTTGTATGGCTCTTTCATCCTTAATCAAATTGATGCAAGTACATAAGAATTCCATAAGCTTTATTACCTATTTTCCTTCTCCAGGCATAGCTCACTGATCAAATGCCAAAGGCATTCCACATTCTCTCACTTCTAGTCGTTCCTTTGATGAAGAAGCCTGATCTCCTCCAAATTCTTTTCTTGCCTCTTCAAATGTTTGTTTCTCTTTTCTTGGATAAAAATTTTGTGTCTTCTCTACAGACTATTTGGTCCCAGACCAAGAACCCTAGGAGTGCACTGGGGGAACTAGATCTTGGCTAGGATCTTTGCCATCCTTCCGAAGAATGGCTCTTCCAGCTGCTTTAAATATAACACTCCCTCACAGCAAGAGAGGCATTCTTAGCTACAACAAGCTTGTCATGAAAGTATACAAACTTCGTCAGGGACAGTGGCTTGGTAAAAATATTTTTTATTTGATCTACCGTTGAAACATACTAAATGTTGAGAACATTCTTCTGAACCATGTCTCGAACATAGTGGTATCTCATCTCAATGTGTTTTGATCTGTCATGAAACACTGGATTCTCAGTGAGCTTTATAAAACTCTGATTGTCACAGTGAATGACTATGGGTTCGATCTCTAAACTAAACAAGTCTGAAAGTAGATTCCTAAGCCATAGTGCTTCTCTACTAGTAGCACTTTCAACAATGTATTCTGTTTTTGCAGTGATTTGGGCTATGGAGCCTTGCTTCCTGCTGGACGAGGAAATCATAGCCGAACACAAACTGAAGCAATATCCAGAAGTGCTCTTATGATCCACTGTACTGCCCATCCAATCTAAATCTGTAAAACCATGGAGAATTACACCTCCATTGGAAGTGTATCTAAGACCATAAGCTATAGTTCCCCAAACATATCTTAGAATATGCTTCACAACAACCATATGTGTATGCTTCGGTTCACACATGAATTGGTGGAGAGCATTTACCGCATAAAAAAATTTTGGTCTCGTATGTAGGAGATACATCAGGGACCTAATGATCTGTCGATATAAAGTGGGATCTTCTGGATCTGAACCTGTGACATGATCTTGTAGTTTCTTTAGATTAGAGATCATTAGTGTGGTCATGGACTTGCAGTCCATCATGCCAAATCTATGGAGCACATCAACTGCATATTTACTCTGTGAGAGAAATATCTCTCCTAGTTTCTGCCAAACCTCCAAGCCCAAAAAATAGTGCATGAGCCCCAAGTCTTTCATTTCAAGCTCTGTAGAAATCTCCCTCTTAGTCTGAGCTATCAAGTTTTCCTCTCCAATGAGGAACAAATCATCCACATATAAGACTAGGATAACTAGATGATTTTGAACAATCTTTATATAAAGATTTGGATTTGCTATGCTCTTGGTGAATCCAAGACTTTGTAGAAAACTATCTATTCTACCGTACAAAGTTCTTGGAGCTTTCTTCAAATCGTACAGGGATTTCTTGAGTTTGCACACATGAGATATTTTATCATTTATCACAAAACCTTCAGGATGCTCGATGTATACTTCTTGTTCAACTTCAGCGTTAAGAAAAGAAGTCTTAACGTCCATTTGGTGAAGTTTCCAGCCAAAAATTGCTACAAGAAAGATAATAATCCTTATTGAACTATACCTAGAAACTGGAGCAAAAATATTGTCGTAGTCAATTCCTTCTTTTTGAGAGAAACCACGAGCCACGAATCGCGCCTTGTATTTCTCAATACTTCCATCGGCTGCATGCTTTATCTTATAAATCCATTTTGAAGTTACTACTGATTTTCCATGAGGTCTAGGAAATATGGACCATACATCATTCTTTAGAATAGAGTCATATTATTCATTCATAACATCTTTCCCCACTTGATGTTTTGTGGCTTCAAAAAATGTGGAGGGTTCTGAATCAATCACATTATTTAAATTTGCTTTGAGACCAAAGTACCTATCTAGTTTCTTTCTTTCTCTGAAGGTGCCCTTAGGAGCTGAATGCTTTCTTGTTTCTTTCAATATTTCCCGACACTAGGATGGTTTCCTTTTAACATGAGGTATCTTCATTGGAAACTCAATAGTATCCCTTGAGGGATCCACTGGAAGTTCTGAGGTTTCCTCCCTCTGCTCATCTGGAAGAGGAGAATTTGGTGGTGGAGCTTCCTGCTCCTCTGAATCACATGGAAGTTCTCTGGCCTGACGAAAAGTTGTTTCTTCATGAAAAGTCACGTCTCTGCTTACTTCGACGAACTTTTGACCCAAGATATAAATCCTGTAAGATTTTGAGGTTTCACTATATCCCACAAAAGTTTCTTTCTTACCGAAGGGCTCTAGCTTAGCCTTCTTCTCTTTTGGAATGTGTATATAGACTGGACTACCAAATATTCTCAAGTGATCAACGAAGGGCTTACTTTCGGTGAAAACTTCTTCAGGAGTTTTTGCTTCAAGGGCTTTGTGTGAACATCTATTCTGAATTTAGAGTGCAGTACTGGCAGCCTCGGCCCAAAGTGATAAAGGTAAGTTTTGGTCATGCATCATGGCCCTGGCTGCTTCACATATAGTTCTATTCTTTCTTTTAGCAACCCCATTCTGCTGAGGGTTGTATGGCACAGTTATCTCTCTCTTAATTCCATAAGCCCGACAGAGTTAGTTTTATTTGAAGGAGTCAAATTCTTTACCGTTATCTGTTCTGGAAACTCAGATGTGTCTTCCTGTTTGATTTTCAACAAGATTCTTGAAATCTTGAAATATGCTAAAAGATTCATCTTTAGTCTGTAAGAAATAATTCCAAGTTTTACGCGAACAATCATAAACAAAAATGATTTAATAAATACAACCATTCATAGACGGTGAAGACATGGGCCCACAAAGATCAGAATGAATTAAATCCATAATTCCATTTAATTTTCTATTACTAAGAGGATAGGGTTTGTTTGTATTCTTACCAAGTGAGAAACCTTTACAAACACTATCATGCTCAACAAAAAATACTGGCATACCTGTCACCATATTTTACAAACCTGGAAGTGCATTGTAGTTGAGATGTCCAAATCTTTTGTGCCAAAGCTCGCAGGGATTTACAAGTCTCGTGAACTAGGGCTTGAACAACTTGACCTAAAATTTTATACAGTCCACTCTCACGAGTTCCAATAGTTATAGCAATGTTTATATCTTTACTCGAGGACCACAAGAGAGCCTTACCTTTGGATAAATCTACTGAGTAACCTTTACTTTCTAGGACTGGAACAAATATTAAATTTTTCTTTAGACCAGGTACATAAATAATTTCATCAATGTGAAAGATATTACTTGAGTGAAATCGGAAAGAGGTAGATCCAAAACCTTTTATGTCATAGGTGTTGTTATCACCCAATTCCACCTTTGCCTCGAGTTTCTTGTCTTGATAGTTTGCAAAGTTTGGTTTGAAGCCTTTCATGTGTCTGGAAGCACCACTGTCTATTAACCAAAACTCCTTCGACTTGGTAATAGTGTCAGAAAGTGCTAAGATAAGATAATATTCCTTTTGTTGTTCTTGCTCTTTGGTGGCAGCCCTGGTTTGTCTTCTTTGAGGCTCCTCTTGAGGTTTAGCCTCTTCAGTGGCAACTAAGGCTTGGAATCTTCCTCTTCTTTTCTGCTGAGAGGGAGGATTCCTACAATCTCTTGCATAATGTCCTATATTATTGAAATTAAAACATTTAACTTTAGAGAAATGAGGATTTAGATAAGATAGATTACTTTGGGGTTTCTTACCTTTGCCTTTTGATTTAGGTAACTTCTTCCATTTCTTTGTCTTTGCAGTAAGGGCATGATCTTTTAGAATTGAATAATCATTTATGTTGTTTAGTCTTCCTTCTTTTTCTAAGTCGTCATGCCACAATCTTTCAAAATTAAGTTGGGATTCTTTTCCATTCACAGATGCAAGAAAAACTCCCCAAGCGTCAGGAAGTCCATCAAATGTTGTTTGAACAAGGTCATCATCATCTACAGGAACTCCTATTACAATAAGATGATCTTTGGTTTGAG
>SNQJ01S0247265.1:0-13072 GCA_010110895.2 Picea sitchensis
GTATGAAGGGTATCAGCTAACAACTAATGTTTTATTATTGTACAACCACAGGATGTATGTGCCTTACTCAACAGAGATGAGACATCTGATAATGGATGAATTCCATAGGAGACCTTGCATAGGTCATCCTGGTTAACAAAAAATGATAATGCCAGTAAAGCAGTTGTATTACTGGGGAAAAAATGAAGCAGGACATTGTTGAATATATCACCAAGTGTTTAGTGCATCAACAAGTCAAGGTTGAGCACAAACACCCCATGACTATTACAACCATTCCAAATTCTAGAATGGAAATGGGAGACAATCCCCATGGGTTTTATCATTGGTTTTCCAAAGACAATTAGGCAACATGATGCAATTATGGTAGTGGTGGACAAGTTGAGCAAGGCAGCTCACTTTATTCCCATCAAATCTACTTTTACGTCCATATATGTTGCTGACATTTTTATGAAGCAAATTTTCAGATTGCATGGTTTACCAAGGACCATAATTTCAGACAAAGATGCTAAGTTCACTTCAAACTTTTGGAAAAGCTTGTTTGCAGGTTTGGGAATGCAATTAGCATTTAGCACAACCTACCATCCTCAGATAGATGGTTAGATCCAAAGACTGGACAGAGTGCTAGAAGACATGTTGAGGATGCATGTTATGCATCAACCCAAGCAATGGGAGGAATATCTACCCCTAGTGGGGTTTGCCTATAGTAATGGTTATCAAGAATCATTGAAGATGGTCCCATTTGAGGTTATGTATGACATAAATTGCAAAGTTCCAATAAATTGGGATAGTCCCATGGACAAGATCACACTTGGACCAAAACTGTTGAAAGAAATGGAGCAGACAATGACTAGGATAAGACATAATTTGAAGGTAGCTCAGGATAGGAAAAAGAGCTACGCAGACAGAAAGAGAACTCACAAGGAGTTCAAGGTGGGAGATCATGTGTATCTCAAGGTGAATCCAAAGAGAAAATCCTTAAGGATGGGGACTTGTGCTAAGTTAGAAGCTCGATATTGTCGGTTGCTTGAAGTCCTCGAGAGAGTGGGACCAATATATTATAAACTTTCCTTGCCACCTACAGGTAGAGATCACAATTTATTCCATGTATCTTTATTAAAGAAATATGTTCATGATTCTAATCATGTTATTGATTGGACTGTGATACAGGTGGAACTAGAGGGAGAATTCCAGCCTGAACCTCAATGCATCCTGGACTGGAGGGAAACATTTCTCCAGAACCGAGTCATCATGTAGGGCAAGGTGCAATGGAGGCACTTCAGAGTAGATGAGGCTACTTAGGAACTGGAAGGTGCCATGAGAATAGCATACCCATTTTTGTTTTATGTATGAATTATCCATATGTAGTGTTTTAAACATAGAGGATGGTATTTCTTTAAGGGGGAGGGGAATATAACACATTGTTTTCCCCCATGACTGTAATTATGCTAAGACTTCATCTAATGAGATTATGAAGCAAGTAATTATGCTATGATTAATAAAATACCAGACAACTGATTGATAAGGAAAGAGCCTTGAGTACTAGCCATGATATCATGAGTGGGACTGGTGAGGTGGAAAGGAGAAGTTTCAATGAAGAAAATAGGAAGCTTGCTCAACAATCCAGCCTACACCTATAAAAATTGAATACATAACCTCCCAACATACCTGAACTGCATAGAGCCATGTGACTAGTTATGGAGATAAAGATTGGTGGTTGAAGCAGTTATAATTGCTGACAAAATCCGATGCTTGAAGAAGCAAAGGGTCAACTGAAACCTGGTAAGAGGAAGTAACCGGTTTCCCCTTCGAAATCAAGACACTGACTCAAGGGTTGCGTCTGATAGCAGGCCATGGGAATTCCAAGGAATGGGTGGAAGAAGAGACCAAAGGTGTAAAACATCACATAGATTTTTGTGGAAAGACTTAAACAGTGGAAAAGAATGAAATATCCCAATTCCCTCGGATCTGGATATTCACTACTACGATGTTTATCTGGTTGCAGATATGATACTTTGGGGGTTTCTAAATGCAGTTAAAGGGTTTTTCTTTGTGTTTCAATGGTTCTGGATGTGTTTATTGTGTTTAACAGTGTATAAGCAAACATGAAATAGATATAAAACACACAACAACTGCGACCAAGTATATTATGAAATATGACTGCAGGTAAAATATCACATGCGGGGAAATAAAATGAATCTCTAAGCTAGATCGAGACTAGATGGATCTTAGTTGGAATACACACAATAATTCTAAAGGAAAATACTCGGAATGAATTATGGTGTTGGATCAATGGATGAGATGAGAAGAATTGTCGACAACTGTTGCAGGTGCACGATAACTCATACAACAATTGTTGCAAGACTAGAATATTCGCCCTGGTGGCTAAACTCTTCAGATATGCCTAGAAATTGTCTCAATTGGGTTGCCCTGAATTTAAGAAACCTCTCACTTCCTGTCATCCTAAAGAACTAGCCTCTGCTAAACGATATGAACTTCGCATGATCTCCCCTGGGGATCTACACACCTTCTAGGCTCTTACAATGCACCCTGATGATTCCACCATTAGAATATACTGATATATGTCTCAAAATGGGCTCCTTGGACTCCTCTAAAATGGGTCAGAAGGGTTTCCCCGGATCTGGCCCGGTGATCTATGTAGAACCCTGAATGTGCATCCCCAAGTGTTGCGCCCTCGGTAACTGATTAATGTGCACTAAATGATTCCTCTGTCGCAATATGATCAGTAATATCTCAAAATATGCACCCTAGCTCACTTCCAATTGGGTTGAAAGGATATGGCTAGATCTGCTCTGATCTCGTCCAACTACACAAAATTGTCTCTCAAACCCCCACGCCCTCACTGGTTGCAATGCGCCCTAACTGAACTGGGTTTGTAGAAAACTGATCTGGCACGGTGAAATACCTAAATGGTACTTATGATGGGCTAGGGTGTGTCTTCCAACACCAAAACCAATCTGTGGTGGTGGTTTCCTCCAGAACTACACAAAACAATTGTTGAGGTCGACTTCCTCCTCTAGAACTTGTGTCTCAATTCACAAATCAATCATATTAGGACGAATTCCTCTTCTTATACCTCCCCCGATCTATTTTTTCGTTGACATAACTTAACCTTGGTGAATTATTCCTAACTTGAGAATGATTAATTAATTAAGCCACTCAAAAACCCCCTTTTCTTCTATTTTTCCGTTCAATTTGGCTTAAGTGACTTTCTCTATGATTTTTGTCTTAATTACTCTTTTAGCCACTTATTCACCTTATTTCTCCCTTTGTTCCCTTGTTTGTGCTTGAATATAGTCTACAGGAATGGGTAGAATACTAAGTCACTCCCTGTTGAGGCTATTCTTGGGAAAGGGACATCACAGTACTCCCTTCTCAAGATTGTTTGTCCTCAAGCAACATAAGTCCTAGGTGTTGCAATAGATGATCTCCCTCCCATGTTGCATCCTCCACTAGAAGTCTCCTCCATTTGACCAAGAACTCTCAGATGACCCTACTCCTCAACTTGCACTCTCTATGATCTAGTACCTCCTTCGACACTAACTCCAACTGGCCCTCCTCATCCAAGGGTGGTAGCTCCTCTGAAGTGGTCACTTGTTGTCCCACTACCTTTTTTAAGTAAGAAACATGCAACACATTGTGTATCTTACTACCCTCCAGTAGCTCTAGCTCGTAGGCCACTTCGCCCACTCTCTCGATGACCCTGTATGGACTGTAGAACATGGACTTCAGTTTCTCTGCCCCGTTCTTCTTCACCGGAGACTGTCTCTATGGCTGTGATCACAGAAAAACCAAGTCCCCCACCTCAAAACTACACTTTGTCCTATGTCTATCTGCATAGATATTATGTTGATTTTGTGTTGCTTGCAAATTTTCTTTCACTGCCCGTAGAATCCTCTGACTCTCCTTTATCCAGTCCTTGGCCCCCAGGGCCCTGTTATCCCCAAACACAGTCAACATGAAGGAAGGTGCATTGTATCCATACAACGCTTGAAATGGTGACACCCACGTAGACATGTGGTATGTCGTGTTGTAACAGTACTCACCCATGTGCAACCATCTCACCCAAGTGCATTGTTTCCCTCCTATATAATTCCTCAAATACCCCTCCACCCATTTGTTGACGATCTACACATGTCCATCTGTTTGGGGGCGGTAGGGGGTACTCGTGGCTAACTCTGTGCCCACCAACCTGAATAGTTCCTACCTAAATGTGTTGCTGAAGCGCCCATCTCTATCACTGACTATCTACCTGGGTAGGCCGTGTAGCCTGAAGACCTCCCTAAAAAATAACTTTACTACCTGTATGGCCTTGTAGTCCCTAGGTATGGAAAATATATGTGAAAACTTGGTCATTCTGTCGACCACCACAAAAACAAAGTCCTTGCCCTGCATGCAAGGAAGTCCTGTAATGAAATCCATAGAAATGCTCTCCCACTTCTGCTCCGGAATGGGTAGAGGTTGAAGTAACCCTGTTGGGTGTGACTGCTCAAACTTGTTTTGTTGACAAGTCGTGCACTTCCGAATGTGTCTCAGTAGATCATCCTTGACACCCTTACATGCCTCCCTGATATGCTTGTATGTTTTGAAGAACCCTTGATGTTCAGTTGTAGGTGAGTCATGATAGGCCTTCAGAACCTTTCCTTTCAAGGTAGATTCTAGAACCAAGTAGATCTGGTCCTTGTATAAAATGACATTGTTTAGTACTTGGTATCTATCATCCACCACATGTCTATCCATTACCTCGTAGGAAAACTTGTTTTTGGAGTACTCCACTAGCAAATGTGTTTTCCAGTCTATCCAAATATCCATCATCGAACAACCTATTGGCCTCCTAGATAAGGCATCTGTTACAATATTCCTCTTTTCTTTAACATACTCAATGTCAAAGTCAAAGGCTTGAATCTTGAGACCCATTTATGTTGTCTCTCACTAAGGTCTTTATGATCTAGGAAATACTTTAGACTATTGTTATCAGTCTTTACCACAAACATGTTTATCACTAGATACTATCTGAATTTGGTTAAGGTATGCATGATTGCTAGCATTTCCTTGTCATATATAGAGTAGAGCCTCTTCGGCTCACTGCCCTTCCTACTCTAAAAAACAATGGGGTGCCCCCCTGCATCAAAATTGCTCCAATCCCTACTCCTGATGCTTCACACTCTCGGACAAATGGTCGTGAAAAATCCAGAAGGGCTAGAACAAGGCATGTGCTCCTAATCTCCTTCATTCTCTCAAAAGTGTTTTGTGACTCATCAGACCACTGAAAATCACCCTTCTTGGTCAGATTGATGAGTGGTGCCCCCAACTATGAAAAAACCCTAACAAACCGCCTGTAGTAATTGCATAACCCAAAGAATCCCTTTAGCTCTCTAATGTTCTTGCATGTTGGCCAATCCAAAATGGCCCTGATCTTCTCCTCATGAACCTGTAATCCATGCTCAATGATGATATGCCTAAAGTACATTAGTTCTCTCATCCCAAAATCATACTTGGAGTCCTTGGCATATAATAATTGTGCCAAGTGTGCCAAGTGCTCAGCCCACGTCTTGTTGTATATCAAGATGTCGTCGAAAAATACCAAAAGGTACTTCCTCAGTTGTCCTATGAAAATGTGATTCATGCAAGATTGGAATGTGGTTGGTGCATTGGTCAACCCAAACGGCATGACCAAAAAATCGAAGTTCCCAAAATGGCATCGAAAGGATGTCTTCTCTATGTCCTTCTCCCTGATGTTGATCTGGTGGTATCCTGACTGAATATCTATTTTGGTGAAGAAGATCGCCCCATGTAACTCATTCATCAACTCATCCATCAGCTCATCTATATGCGCAATGGGGTACCTGTTCTTGATCTTCTTCTTATTAAGAGCCCTATAATCTATGAACATCCTCAATGTGTCATCTTTCTTCAGTACCAGTATTATTGAAGAAGAAAAAGGACTCGTTTTAGGCCTGATATGCCCTATAACAAGAAATTCCTTGATTGCTTTCTCAATCTCGTCCTTGAACCTTTTGGGGTGTCTATAAGGCGCAGTGATCACAGGTGTAGCCCCCACCTCTATCTCAATAGTGTGCTCGAAACTCTTGTCTAGTGGCCTCCCTGGTGGTATCGGTCCAAACACTGGCTCATACTAACTCAAAATCTCCCTAATCTGTGGATGATAATGCTCTCTACCCTTTGAATCTCTCCTAGTGGTAATCAGACACTCTATCGCATACGCTACATCACCATGTCGGAATATCCTTTCCGTCGTCTTCGTTGATACTGCCCGAGGTGCTCCTGTCGAAATACCCCTCAATACTGTCCTTGACCCATTAGTGTCCCTAAAACTCATGGTCAACGTCCGGTAGTTGAATCCAATCTCTCCCAACGAATATAGCCACTGCACACCCAGTACTGCATCTATATCTAATAAGTCAACCACATAGAAAGTATATGTCATGGTGTAGTTGCCTAGTTTGACCTCTAGGTTGGGAATCATATCCAAGCATGTCATGGTATACCCATCTGCCATGGTCACTGTAAACCCCTCAAACTCCTTAGTGTGTAACCCTCTTTGGGATACTAACAATGCATCAATGAAGTTATGGGTTGTTCCACCGTCAACTAATGATGTCATGCCTTGCCCCTGTATAGGGCCCTTGATCCTGATAGTGTTGTAGCTGGGTACTCCTGAAAGGGTCTCTATGGTGCCCCCTTTCACCTCTCTAGGAGGTTTTGTCTCCCCCTTTGGTTGTGATTCTATCTATGGGTGAAGCTTCTTCGAAGGTCGCTCTGGATCCTATGTAGGCTCATCCTTTGAGTCATTGTCTTTATGTGACCTGATCTCCTCCTCCTCCTCCTCACTCCCTGATTCCACCTCAATGTAGTGTATTTGTCCCTTTCCCATGCACTGATGCCATGGGTCCCAACGGTCTCTACAAGATAAGCAAATCTTCTTCCTCATCAATTCCCATAAGGTATCATCATCCAGCTTGGGTTTACGTTTCCAATCCCTCTAAGGATTCATTTGATCTTTGTCTATCTGTGGAGAAAACGGTTTGGTAAAGGGTTTGGGTTTTTGCGTTGAGTCCTCCATGTCTCTAGTGCGCAAAATGGCCTCATGTAGGCTGTGAGTCTTGAAATCCTTAACCCAACCCCTTGATGGCTTCGTCAATGCATCGGTGAACAACATTACCAACCTGTGCTCTAAAATATCTGACACGGTTACTGCCTTCTACTGGAACTCTATGATAAATTCCTCGACTGACCCTGTCTATCTCGGCTGTGTTAAATCCCTGAAATGGATTTTTGGATCCCTCCTCTCAAACCTCTCCATCAACCTCTCGGTGAACTCGAAGTATGATGTAATGTGACTGTGACCCAAGGTCGCCAACCCATGGTACCACCACTCGTGGGCCTCCCCCTCCAAGTGTAAGGTAGAAAAACTAATAGATTATGACTCCATCATCGGATTGAGATTGAAATATGTTTCAAGCTTTTGTACCCATGCCTAAGTTGAGCAACGAGATGACCTATCAAAAGTATAAATATTCATCTTTCCCACCTTCTTTATAAAGTCCATGTTTTGGGTCTGAGTATTGCCCCTATGTGCATCCCTAAGCCTGTTCTGATACCTGATCAAACAATGGTCTACAAAACTCATGTTTGTATGGAACTCTAGTCCCAGTGCCAAATAGTCTCAACTGTACTCTGCAAATGGGTCTGGTGGCCCTGCCTGCCCCTGTCCTGGCTATCCCCTGTCTTCCCTGTCTATCCCAACTGTTGTCCCTCATGGAACTGAGGATATAGAGGTCGAGGAATCCTCCCAGATGATGTATAGGTATGAATAGGTGAATGATGCCCACTCACTCCACTTTGGGATCCACTAGAACCACTAGCACCACCTCCCTGGTGTCCTCCTGAACCACTCGCTCCACCTACCACGTTGGCACCCATAGTGCTCACATTGTGTTGGATCATCTATGTGTTAATGGCCATTTGTGTTATGGCGTTCATCGTGTCCCATTGCCCTCTGTCTAGGTCATTCAAGATGGTCTCGGTATTGTCATGCAGTGTCTCAGGGCCTTTCCCCTTGCCCTCTAGTGTCTCATGCATGTCACCCATAATCCGATCTATCTATGCCTTGGTATCGAAACTGATATGATCCCTATCCTCTGCCTTTGGCTCTGTATCTGACGAAGTATGGAAGGGAGTGTAGTCCCTCCTATTCATGTCCCTTCTATCTCTACTATGACCCCTGCGGTACTAAATGTCCTCGTCCCCGACATGACCTCGACCCTCGTGGTATGCTTCACCTATTCCCGGAATCATGGGATCATGAGATAACGCTTCTTCACGGGATGGCAGGAAGAAGGCTATAATACCATTGAAATATCCCAAATCCCTCAAATCTGGATATTTACTTCTGTGCTCTTGATCTGACTATAGATCTGATACTCTAAGGGTTTCTCGATGCAGTTAAAGGGTTTTTCTTTATGTTTCAATGGTTCTAGATGTGTTTCTTGTGTTTGACAGTGTATAAGAAAACATCCAATAGATAAAAAATCACACAACAACTGTGACCAAGTATATTATGAAATATGACTGTAGGTACAATATCACATGCGGGGAAATAAAATGAATCTCTTAGCTAGATCGATACTAGATGGATCTTAGCTGGAATACACACAAAAATGCTAAAGGAAAACACCCGGAATGAATGGTGATGTTGGATCAATGGATGAGAAGAGAAGAACGGTTGATAAATGTTGCATGTGCAGGACAACTGCTGTAAAACAGGAATATTCACCCCGGTGGCTAAACTCCTCAAATATTCCTTGAAACTATCTCAACTGGGTCACCCTAACCTCAAGCAATTTAACTGTCTGTCAGCCTGAAGATCTGGCCTCTGCTAAACAATATGAACCCCAGATGATCTCCTTGGGGATATGTGCACCTTCTAGGCTCCAAAAATGCGCCTTGATGAATCCATCGTCAAAATCTGCTGATATCTATCTCAAAATGTGCACCTTGGCCTCCTACGAAATGGGTCAGAAGGGTTTCACCGAATCTGGCCCGGTGATCTCTGTAGAACCCTAAATATGCCTCCCCAAGTGTTGCAACCTCAGTAACTAACTGGTGTGAACTAAATGATTCCTTCGTCAAAATATGACGAGTAATATCTCAAAAGATGTGCCTTGGCTCACTTCCAACTGGGTCAAAAGGATCTGGCTAGATTTGCTCTGATCTCGTCCAGCTTCACAAAATTGTCTCTTAAACCCCCACGCCCTCACTAGCTGCAATGCGCCCTAACTGAACTAGGTCTGTAGAATACTGATCTGGCACGATGAAATACCTGGATGGTACTTCCGATGGGCCAGGGTTTGTCTTTCAACACCGATACCAATCTACGGTGGTGGTATCCTCCAAAAATCCACAAAACAATTGTTGAGGTTGACTTCCTCCTCTAGAACTTGTTTCTCAATTCACAAATCAATCAAAATGAGGATTTAGGACGAATTCCTCTTCTTATACCTCCCCCGATCTAATTTTTTCGTTGACATAACTTAAACTTGGTGCCTTATTCCTAAGTTTAGAATGATTAATTAATTAATCCAATCGAAAACCCCCTTTTCTTCTATTTCTCCGTTCACTTTGGCTTAAGTGACTTTTCCTATGTTTTTTGGCTTAATTACTCGTTTAACAACTTATTCACCTTATTTATCCCTTTGTTTCCCTGTTTGTTCCCAACTATAGTCTACGGGAATGGATAGACTACTAAGTTGCTCCCTCCTGAGGCTATTCTTGGGAAAGGGGCATCACAAAGCATAGTTGCGGTAAGGAGAACAAAAGAGAAAACCAACACATAGGTGCTAAGTAGACGGATTTCAGAAACCCTCCTTTGCATGGGAAAGTCTTGTTTTGAAATGGAAAGCTTGGAGGATATAAACCTTCATTGGAAGATTTGCAGTAACATACTTTGGTGCCTTGAAAGTTCCATGTGTATTTTTAGGAAACCTTAACCCAAAGAAACATCCTCCGTTGAAATGGAAAGTTTGTAGGATGTAAATCTTCAACCATGGATTGAAGAGGAAATACCATAATAAGTTTTGGTGTGAGGGAGAGAACCCAACAAGGTCTCATAAAACCTTAGTAAATGAGCTTGAAGAGACCTTGAACGGTCAAGTCTTGAAATCAAACTGTTACTCCAAAGAAAACCCATATTTTCATTCGGGAGGATTTCCAGAGACGAACCTAACCATTGGTATGAAGATGAGGTCATCAGAGTGATCAAGTGTAATATTGCAAAGGGATTCCAATGAGGAAGACACTGAGTCAATGAGATCCTTCGATCTATTGGAGGGCTCGATGGTGGAATTAGCACCGTTGGTGATGAGTGTAAGGGGTATATGTCTATTGGAAGGTAGATGGTCAAAGACCCAAATGGTGGTCTCAAAGAAGAGTCTAAGGATCATTGATATGTCAGAAGATGCTCTGATGGATCATTGTCATTAGATTTGGTATGATTTGTTTCGAGGAAAAAGAGCTAGAGCCTTTAAATGTTGTGCAAGTGTCAGACTCTGAATAGACCATGATCGTTGGATAGGCTACACCGTGGACCACTGGATCCGTCGAAGCTACTCGTTGGAGAGTGTCGACATAAGTGGTCTACGATACTCAGAGTGGGTGCACTCCAATGGTGAAGGACTCTGAGCGCAATCCAAGACCGTAGATTTGCGCCAGGGCGTACAAGATAATCTCAGTCGTAGATCTTTCGTGGATCTCACTTATGCATGTAAGGAAAGGGTGATGAGATAGGTGGCAGTTGTCGAGTAGGTAGAGGCACCAATGCAATCAAGGTCATTAATTTTTTACTCCAAGGATCATTGTATTTGTTCGAAACGACCTATTGGAGAGGAGTCGTCGGAGTGGGGAGTTAGATCTTATGATTCATTGCCCCGATTAGAATGAGTCTGAGTCATTGTCGATCATTGATTTGGTGACGAGGAGCAATTCTAGCCATCTGATAGGAGATGTTTAGGTCCCTATTCATTGTAACAAATCCCATGGAGGGATTTCATTGGTAGTTGGGGAATCAAAATAGTAGAATTTAGAATAGTAGATATTATGATAAGAGAAGTTCTCACAAACATTGTGACGAACTAGAACCAGGGGGAGTAAACCCAAATGCTTACCCCGAAGGAAAGAACAAAAAATGAACATCCCACCAGCCTAAGAAAGATCAAGGTGGGTCGGGTGTCTTACATCTACTTTATTTTCTTGGCTAGTGTTTCCTTTCAGTATTTGAAGAAACAAGATCTCTTCTAACACCCAATGTGTCACTTTTTTTTAATGATATGTGCCTCATTAAAGAAGATGAAACATTTTTTAATATATGCATGGGATCTAGTAAGTGGGCAATATTGAGATTCTCTCAATACGAAAGCTCATAAAATATGGATTTCCTATTCATCCCAATCAAAATTTTCTCAACATATGTGTCAAAAAATCCAGGATCATCGAACATAAGTTCCCCATTTGAATTGAACAATTATGCAATTTCATTTTCCTTCTTTGTGTTGTACACCCTAAGCGAGTCTCTCGGTGACAATATTTGAGATCCATATTTTCTCTCTAGTTTACCATTGAAAGTGGTTGTTTCTTTTCTATAATGGTGGTCCTTTAGAAGGAATACTCTCGAGTAGTCGTACACTAGCTTTCTTAGGTGTTTGGACCACCAATTCTTTATAGAAGGTCCACAACATTTACATCCATGATATCCTTTTATTACAAAACATGCGATGTTATTGTATACAAAACACGTTAGCGCAAAAGAAGATATTTACACCAAGTTAAGTGTGTCAAATAATGCTACAAATATAAGAAAATCAACCAACGCACCTAACAAAATAGACGCCTAGTCTTGGATAACCTTGCATGGTGTATGCACGTATGCCATGCAATGTAAAAGACCTCTCTTCCAAAATAGGTCTTAATACATTGTACACATGTATTCCTTTCCATAATTACTTCAATTGATCTAGGTAAATATCCATTATCTTCATTTATATTCTATTAGGGACTATAAGGGCCAACATAAGATATTCATTCTTCACAAACAACCATAGGTGGGTATTGTTATTAATCACAACCATTGTCCAAATATAATAGTTGGTGTTTCGGAGGGAATATGGCTGAACTCCATCCATGGCTATGCCCAATCAAAGGTTTTGTACTTCATCATTGAATTCATCAAGCCATGTATCCTCCATATGCCCAATGGATATTAAGTTGTTGAGATTTGCATAACTCCTAGCTCAATTCTGTGTGAGGCTTGCCACCGCCGCAACATGGCTAATTCTTTGCAATGAAAGAGCCTTTAAATGCTTGGGATTATAAGCATGAAACTCAGTACCTTATGAGGAGGACCACCTACCTTGCCCTTGTTTTTTTTATTTTTGGTACCTATCATGCCCATTTTATAGACATGTCTCTTTATCTGCGCATTCACCTTTGTATAGAATGCAGTCATTTGGACAATCTTAATATGATATGTACTCAACACCCAATTTTTTCAGTAATTTCTTTGCCTCTTCGCATCTATTAAGGAGGACATTATCACTCAGAAGTACTTTATCTTTAAGTAACCTGCAATTAGTGGGTAATAGAAATGTACATTGTGTTCAAACATGCATGAACTTCGTTTTCATTGTTGATTGTGTGACTAGATTCATAAAAATACAGGGGAATCAATGTTTAATTACCTTAGTAGTGCCAAGAAACACATGTTTGACATACCATACATTTCTTTCAACTTGTACAATAACATGTAAAAGGATAAATAAGCCAAGATTTGCAACATCTATTTTAGACTTGGCAATCATGTAATAATTACCACAAAAGGAAAATTTAGTCCCAACATTGGGCACAGGCAGGGGTTGGAGATATTACACACTCACCTAGAATTATTTTCCTAAGTTTGATAGTCCAATGTTGAGAATGCTTCCTTAGATGAGAATATTCTCTCTATAGAATATTCCCCTACAAAATAGGGCGCTCCTCTTCA
>SNQJ01S0247267.1:0-13072 GCA_010110895.2 Picea sitchensis
ACCCACTGCAAGCACATATTCTAGTTGTATTTGTCTTGTCTCGCAAACAGGTGCATCTTCAGTGGATATTTATCCTTGACTATCTCTTTTGGGCAGCAATCTGTGGAAAGGAACTACTTTGACCTGATCCATTATCCTTTAGCCTATCGTTAACCTAGATTTCCTAGGGACGTCTCCCTTGGACTAGCCCTCCTAAATAGAAAGAGCTCCCCATCAAGGTGACAGTGGGTGAGGAAGCTCCTATTACGCCGGTTTCAAGCCTTGACTCAAGCTCCTTAGACCTTTCCTACAAACCGTGCGATAACAGGACAGAGATCTGTGATTATAACACTTAAATCACACTTAGCATCAAGCATTCATCAATATTCAACCCTTATTATACTTCGCAGATAGTGCAAAGTATCACAACATTTACTTAGATCTAAGATATTTCAGCACTTAGCAGCAGTAAAATAGATCAGATCCAGTGTGTTGGCACTAAGCATCTTCACACATATCATATCTAACATTCATACACATCTAAGAGGAGCAAAGAATAAGTATATCTATCTAAATATATGGAAGCACTTAGCAAAAAAAGAGATAAACACATCAAATCAAAGCACAAAGCATCACACACAGATTTACGTGGTTCACCCCCAACCTGGGGCTATGTCCACCAACTCTTCTTCTTTATTAGTGTCTTCAATTGGTTACAGCACAAACCCACTCAAAACCCTTACTTTGCATAGGACAGAAGATTTGAGTAGCTCACCAGATCCTTCTTCCTTGCACTTCATCACAAATCCCTCTCCAGCCTCTTAAAACAACTTGCACTTAGCTCTGCTATCCTCTTACAATCATGCACAGAGCATCTACAATTTGTATCTGATCACACAGATCTAATTACTAGCCCTAAGCCATCAACTCTTCTTACATTGCCTAAGTATCTATTTATACATTACAAAAGTGGGCCTAAGCATGGGTAAACCCATGGGCTGACATCCCTTTCCCATTACATTAACCCAAAACTCTAAAAGGGGCCCAAAAGTGGACTAAAATCCCATAATCTCTACTTCGCCTAGCGCTCCATATTTGATAGGTTGTTGAAGTCCCAAAAATGGTCAAATATGACCAAGTTTTCCTCAAAACTTGGTCAAGGGCCAACATGCCCCCAACACTCACCTGTGACTCGTCCCGAGTCACTTAGGTCTGACCAATTCTGCTTCGAATTCCTCAAGCTTGGCTCGAGCTACTTCGACCTGTCATGTTGCTACTGCCTCTTTCTTGGAAAACTCCTAGATGAGTGCATCATTCATTAGCCCTTCTAGGCGATGTTTTGTTGTATTCACAACATGTTCAAGTTCTATTCCTTGGCTTTCAACTTCAGTGAACAGTTGGCATGCTTTTTCTTGCACTGGTTGAAGTCATTGAGAGACTTCCATTACTTCACTCTGAAGCGTGTGAATCCATTGTTGGGTTGTGCATTTCTCTAGAAACCTCTTCATTCTCTCTACAGGTGATAGGGCCTTCAGCTACACCTGTAGCCTTTCGGATTCATACTTCACCTCTTGGAGCTGCGAATCCAATTTATGAAATTCTAGGTTCTCAGCTAGGTTCTCGTAGATCTGCGCACTTCTGCTACTTAATTGTTTGCATTCCTCAAAGAGTGCTTTAATCCTTTCTACGGTGCTCCAAGCAGTTATTTCTCGTTGGAAGCACACTTCTTGTGAGGTCTAAGGTATGGTCTGAAGCTCTAAGTCCACAACTCTTTGCGGAAGTTGATGAATAACTTCAGCAAGCATCATCACTTGGAATTCTATGGGGTCCTCTGCCTTATGTTCTAAGCCAGTCACAGAGAAAAATTCTTTGTTGACTTCTTCTTCAATCCCAATCTTCTTCGCGAGTAGCTGCTCTTTCTCTTTTTGGATCTTCGCTCTGTCTTCTTTAAATTTCACTTGGAGAGTGTCCTTCTCTTTTTGTGCAGCTCAGTGTTGCTCGATAATTTCCTCTTGTGCTTTATTTAAGGCATGGGTGGCCTGCGTTGTTTCTTCATGTTCCTTCTGAAGGTGTACTTCGAACGTGTTAGCAATCTGGCAGAGTTGAACTGGTTCATTTCCTTCTTCTATTGTTCCTTTTGGAAGGGGCATAGAGGAGACGGCATGGCTAGATTGGAGAGCTTTCTATACTCTTTGGAGTTCGATCTCGATTCTATTATACATGGTCTCTTTCTTAGCTTATTGCTTATTGGTTAGCTCTTCTATGGATTCATTCATAGTTGCGAGGAGAAAACTGAAGTCTTCTAGAGTGAGCATAGTATTCATCTTAGTCACGGGTGCTTTTTATTTCTTTCGGGAGGAAGATTCTGGAAGTGGACACTTCCTTTTATTTATGATTTCTACTTTGTCTTCTGGCCGTTTTTCAACTTCCTCTAAGTCTTCACCCATACCTCCTTGCTCTGGTATAATGGATGCGGTTCTTACAGATCTATTGTCTACATCCTGGATATCCTCATCCTTCTTTTTCTATTTTGTTTTCTTTTTCTTACTGGGGCCAAGTGTATTCTACGCAGCTTCTAGGTTTTTGATTTCAGATACTTCTATGGGGTCTGCAGAAATAAGGAGGTCTGCCGACCATTCCTTGGTGATTTCCTCTAGGTATTCTTCTGTCATCTTGTAATAAGATTGAATCCATTCCTTGTTCTCATCAGCGCGTGCTATCAAATATATAAAATGGTGGTCTTCACTGAACTTTATCAAAGGTCGAAACCTGTGTAAATTATTCGGGGTCATGCGAGGCTCAGACTGGATGGTGAGCTTCAACTGGGTGTAGTAGGTATGAAATACGGCATTGGATTTCCACTACTTGTTCATGTCGTTCGAGTACCACTGGGTACTGAACTTCACAACCAGTGGTTCAAAGGGGTCAATGTCGGGGAAGGTTTCACCTTCTGGTATCTCCCATGCAACAAAAGCTATAAGTATCAAGAGCCAGCTAAAGTGAAATTCATGCCCCTAATCATGGGCTTCTCTACAATCAATATCTAGTTGATTCACCAGGTACTTCACCTAGGTCATATGTAGTCCCTCTATGCACTTCCCTGCGAGGTCGACTACAAAGACGGATACTTGTGTGGGTCAATTCTTGCGTACCAACATCCCTACGATTAGTTGATAGACGAGGTGCATTGTGCCACTTTCAATAGAAGCTACCTTGTAGCCTTGCACGCCTTTCAAAACATCGCCATAGGCTTCTTTGATCTTCTGAGAAAGAGCGTGATCCACGGTCTTTCTAGGATAGTAATCATGGGGATCAGGGCCCTACATGCTAAGCCCATTGATCAGCACTGGATCAACTGCTATGCGACGGTTCAACCATAAGTATCCTCCATGGTAACTTGCCAGTAGAAGCTTCATGCAAGAATTCACCTCTTGGTGTCTGTCGAAGTATGGTATCTTCATAACGTTGAGCAGAGTAGACTGCATGAGGTTCATCGTCCATTGTTGAGGGATGATCTTCAAATTCTTTCCCTTGGTTCTGGTTAGGTACTTGTACGGGGTTAGTGTGATGTAAACTTTATGATCCCCCAGGTTGAAGTCACTAAACTTCAATGTTGTGATCTTGTCATGATCTGCACATACTCCTTTCGGTAGGTACATCATGATGAGAGTGTACTCAAAATCTCTAGGCACACTATCTCTATTGATCGCACCGCTCAGAGGTGGTATGTAAGCAGGTAGGATGGATGGAGCCAACTTCGTGTTGGCCATATCGTCCTTATGTTTGGTTCTTCTTTCTGCATCGGCTTGGGATGTTCCTTCTCGAGTAGTAAATAGGGAGGCTTTCACTCCTCTCATCGATGATGCATGTAAACCTTTAGACAATCCCCGCTCCGACATGATTCTTTTGGCTCTAAGGCTAGCAAGTACCTCTCTTACAAATTCTTCAGCTGCACTAAATTCGTCGGACATATATGCTCAGGATCAATATCTCGGGTTCTCAAAGTAATGTAGATATTGTAGTAAGGTAGAGAGTAAGGGTGGATTAATCACGGTTCACAATTTAGGTAGTCTATAGATTCAAATTCACGATTAGAAAAAGTATCTTCCGTGCATGGCGCGATGGATTAAGTAAGTAATTCTATAATGGATTGTTTGCAATGGGTATGGGGCTTCCTTAACTCTGGTTCTATCCATTATGGTGTGGTCTAATGGTCTAGTGATGAGCCATCAATTATTTTATGTCCGTTCGGTGCAGAAGTCGAATGGGTATATCGGCCCAACGGCTATATTTCTTCGCCACGGTGAAGTGCCATAGGTTGTTGTTCTGATATCCTGTTGAAGCTCCCATTCTGCGAGTTTTCTTTCTGCGATGTTCCATATGTAATCTCCTATAACTTTTCAAACTTCACCCTCTTCTTATTTAACTTTCTAGCCCTCTTCCCAGTAATATTCAACTCAGTCTGTCTTTTTCAGTTCTGATTCCTATCTTCTTTTAGCATAGTCAGTGCCCTCTCTTGAGATTCTCTCCGGGGTAATAGTTTTTCTTTCTCTGGGATAGGTGCTTCAGTCTTCTGCGAGCCTTGTGACATTTTTTCAGCTTCAACATTGGGGTCTCTAGTGTCAAGGAGCTTCGATCTATTCTTTTGTTCTTCAATCAATTGTGCAATCTTCTTCGTCATAAAATCTTTTAATTATTGTTTCTTCAGTTCCAAAACTTCTTCTTCTTCCTTTCGTCTGTCAATCCAAGGTTTTCCAAGTAACATAGTAAATGGGGCATTGTCCTCAATAAATGTAATAATCTCAAAATATTCTTCAGTCGAAGTTCCATTAGCATTCGTAGATATCTGATTGAGCCTTCCACATAGGTTTAACAATTTTCCTCTGAAGAGTCTTATTCCTCCTAGTGAAAGAATCATGGCAGTCCTCCCTATAGCTTCCCACGTTCTCTCTTTCATGATATTCATCTCTGTTTCCTCATCTAGAACACAATCAATGTTGAAGTCCCCAATCCTTACTTTGATGCATTACTTTTCTTTAAAGATCTCTAATAATCTGACATGTCGGTGTTCATTCAGGGTTTCTTTCATCTGGATTAATACTTTCTCTGATTCTTTCTGAGCTTTTGTTATCTCTGGATCTGCCTTAGGGTTCGGATTCATTCCTTTGAGCCTAGCAATCATTCTGGGGCAATCCAATACTTCATGATCCATATCTTTGCAACAAAGACAAATAGGTCCTCTACCAGGGAATTCCTTAGCTAGATGTCCCAAGTTCCTACAACTGTAACAGAGGGTTAATCCTCTTTTTCTCTTAAATGATCCCTAACTTCTTTTGTACTACGCGTCAGGATCATGGTAGCTAGTCTGCAAAAAATGCTTTCTAGGATCCTACATCCATTTGTTAGTCCAAACATTCTTTTTATTCATAGGTATAACATATCTATCATTATGCTTATCAGATCTATTCATATCAAACTTTCTTTCTTTTATTAATGCCCTAGGTTTTAATCTAGGACCGAATCTATCAAAAATACCTAGATCCATACTTTAGAAACAAAAATTTCTACTTATCTTACTTCTACAGAGCACAAAGATTTCAGATCTAGATCTTTCTTATCTTTATCAGAGCACAGAGCTTACAGATATTACCTCTTTTCTGCAGATCTGATCTCTTTCTTTCAGAAATTTCCACTTTTACCTTTCTTAGAGCACAAAGTGTTCGGATCTTGCTTCTCTTCTTTATATCTAATCTTCCTTTCTTCAAATCTGACCTTTCTTTCTTCGCACAAAGCTTCACAAGATAAGTAGAACACTGTGCACTAGGGAAATAGATCTATGCACAGAGCTTTCTTTGTAAAAAGCTTCTTCTTCTCTAGTTCCCAGCAATCATGGTTTCAAGTCCCGGTAATGGAACCATTTGTTGGCATAGGGGCAGACCCAGGGTTCAATGCTCAAGAGTGCACCAACAAAGCCCTAACTACTAGCCCTTTCGGCAACACCTGTGAAGTAGATGAAGTCTCACCCGAGGTAGAGGTAGGGGTGGTTGCAAGAATCAGGTGTCTACAACCTTAGATGGGACAAAAATCTATGATTATAACACTTAAAGTGCACTTAGCATCAATCATTCATCAATATTCAACCCTTATTATACTTCGCAGATAGTGCAGAGTATCACATCATTTACTTAGATCTAATATATTTCAGCACTTAGCAATAGTAAAATAGATCAGATTCAGTGTATTGGCACTAAGAATCTTCACACATATCAGATATAACATTCATACACATCTAAGAAGTGCAAAGAATA
Organism: Picea sitchensis; assembly: GCA_010110895.2. Taxonomy (NCBI): domain Eukaryota; kingdom Viridiplantae; phylum Streptophyta; class Pinopsida; order Pinales; family Pinaceae; genus Picea; species Picea sitchensis. The sequence goes on from SNQJ01S0247267.1 coordinate 6,288, forward strand.
AGTAGATCTATCTAAATATATTGAAGCACTTAGAAAAAAAAGAGATAAACACATCAAGTCGAAGCACAAAGAATCACACATAGATTTACGCCCACCCTGAGGCTACGTCCACCAACTCTTCTTCTTTATTAGTGTCTTCAATTTGTTACAGCACAAACCCACTCAAAACCCTTACTTCGCATAGGACAAAATATATGTACAGCTCGCCAGATCCTTCGTCCTTGCACTTCAGCACAAAGCCCTCTCTAGCCTCTTACAGCAACTTGCACTTAGCTCTACAAGCCTCTTACAATCATGCATAGAGCATCTACAATCTGTATCTGATCACATAGATCTAATTACTAGCACTAAGCCATCGACTCTTCTTACATTTCCTAAGTATCTATTTATACATTACAAAAGTGGGCCTAAGCGTGGGTAAACCCATGGGCTGACATCCCTTTCCCATTACATTAACCCCAAACCCTAAAAGGGGACCAAAAGTGGATTGAGATCCTGTAATATTTTCTTCGCATGGCACTCCATCTTTGACAGATTGTCGAAGTCCCAAAAATGATCAAATATGACCAAGTGTTCCTCAAAACTTGGTCAAGGGCCAACAAGTACCAAGTCAAATTTGAACATCTTTCCTTTGGGATCATATGATTGCCTAATTGGTATGGATTGGTTGGACCAACACCATGCCATATTAGACTATAAAAGAAAGGCATTCACTTGCCTGAATGTGGAAGGGAATCAGTGAACATTCCAAGGAATTCTCGGGGCAGTTATTGTCTGAGAAATTTCAGCAATGCAGTTGAAGAAGTGTTACAGGAAAGGCTGTCAATTATTTGCAGCCCATATGGAAGAAGCACCTAAGGATAAGGTGCCAAATCTGGAGGATCATGCAGTGATGGAATATTTTGAAGATTTGTAAGGAGGTACCAAGACTACCCCAAAGAGATATAATGATTTCTCTATAAATTTAATGCCTGGAGCAGCTCCGGTATCAAAGACTCCTTACAAAATGAGTATGCCATAGATGAAGGAGTTGCAAATGCAGCTTGAAGAAATTTTTAAGAAGGGGTGTATACGCCCAAGTGTGTCACCTTGGGGTGCCCTAGTCTTGTTTGTGAAGAAGAAATATGGGACATTAAGATTTTGCATCGATTTTAGACAGTTGAACAAAGTGACTATAAAGAACAAGTATCCTCTACCAAGGATTGATGATCTCTTCGATCAGTTGAAGGATGCAAGGATATTTTCAAAGATAGATCTCAGGTCAAGATACCATCGAGTAAGGATTAAAGAGGAAGACATCAACAAGACTACACTCAAGACAAGGTATGGTCATTATGAGTTCACAGTGGTGCCATTTGGGTTATCAAATGCACCAGTTGTTTTCATGTGCTTAATGAATGGTGTTTTCCGGGAATATTTAGATAATTTTGTCATTTTCTTTTTAGATGAAATCCTTGTATATTCCAAGATAGTGGAAGAGCATGAAATCTTTTGATGATGGTGTTGCAAGTGCTAAGAGAGCATCAGTTGTATTCCAAATTGAGCAAGTGCTCATTTTATCAAAACAAAATTCACTATTTGGGGCATATCATATCTGAAGAAGGGATAGAAGTGGACCCTGGAAATATTAAGGCCATTAAAGGGTAGACAACACCTAAAAATGTGACAGAAGTCGGATCCTTCATGGGTCTAGCTGGATACTATAGAAGGTTCATTGCAGGGTTCTCAAGAATAGCTCACCCCATCACTTCCTTGTAAAGGAAGGGGAATAAGTTTCAATGGACAGAAGAATGTGAAAGAAGCTTCCAGCAATTGAAGCAGTTGTTAACCAGTGCTCCAATTCTGAAGATCGCAGATCTGAATGAAGATTTTTTTGTTTGCACATATGCATGCAAAGAAGGACTAGGTGGAGTCCTCAGTCAAAATGGGTTCTTGATAGACTTTGAATCCAAGAAATTGAAAGAGCATGAAAGGCTTTATGCCAGTCATGATTTGGAGTTGGCATCCATAGTGAACGCTTTGAAGAAGTAGAGATACTAACTCATGGGAAAGAGGTTTGAACTAAGGAAAAACCATAATGGTCTGAAGTATTTGTTTGATTAGCCTACCTTGAATGTTAGGCAGAGTAGATGGATGGAATTCCTCTGTGAGTATGACTTTGATATCAAGAACACCAAAAAAAAGGAGAACAAGGTGGCTGATGCACTCAACGGGAGAGTGCATGAACCACATTCTACAGCCATTAGCATGTATCAGACGGATCTTAAAGGCATAATTTCTTAAGCTGCAAAAGCAGATTTCTAGTACATGGAATTGGTAACAAAATTGCAGCAAGGTAAAATGCAACATAAGGTTGAGGATTATGAATTGGGAATTGATGGAATTCTATTGTATAGAAACATAGTTTATGTACCCAATTCTTCTTAATTGAGAATGATTTTAAAATAAATGCATAATGTGCCTTATGTTGGACACCCAGGATATCAGAAAATAGTTTCAGTAGTCAAGAGCCATTACCATTGGCTAGGTATGAAGAAAGAAATTGCAATGTACATTGCCAGATGTATGGAGTGTCAAAGGGTCAAAGTTGAGCATAGACACCCAGTTGGATTGCTATATCCATTAACCATCCCTGAGTCGAAGTGGGAAGTGGTGAAAATGGATTTCATCACAGGATTACCCAGAACAAACAAACAACATGATTCCATAATGGTGGTGGTAGATAAGCTCACTAAAGTTGCCCATTTCATTCCTATGAAGACTACTCACAAGGAAACCCATGTCGTTGATATTTATATGAGGGAAGTAGCATGCATGCATGGCATTCCCAAGACAATTGTGTCTAATAGAGACCCAAAGTTTACTTCAAAGTTTTGGAGAGGATTATTCAAAGGGTTCGGAACGAATCTGAACTTCAGCACAGCTTACCATCCAGAGTCTCATGGGCAGACAGAAAAGGTGAACCAAGTGATAGAGGATATGCTAAGGATGTACATGATCGACAAACCATCTAAATGGGAAGATTATCTACACTTGGCAGAAGTTTCCTACAACAATGGGTATCAATCATCACTGAAGATGAGCTTGTTTGAAGAAATTTATGGCAAAAAGTGCAACACCCCAGTAAGTTAGGATAACCCAACTGATAGGGCAATGGTTGGGCCAGAGTTGCTCAATGAAATGGAAGGAAAAATGTTGAAGATTAAGCAGAATTTGAAGGATGCCCAAGACAGGCAGAAAAGATATGCTGATAAGAACAAAACTCACAAGGAATTTAAAGTAGGGGATCATGTATTCTTGAAAGTGAAGGCCAACAGAAACTCCCTGAAGCTGAGAAATTGTTCAAAGTTGGCAGCCAAATTTTGTGGACCATTTGAAATCCTAGAAAGGATTGGACCAATAGCTTATATGCTTGCATTGCTTGCATCCATGATTGCTCATAATATATTTCATGTATAGTTTCTCAAGAAGTATATACATGATGCTAATCATGTGATTGATTCGAATGTGATTCAGGTGGAGCAAGAAGGCGCCTTGAAAGTGAATCTTGTGCACATACTGGATTGGAAGAGAAAGCAACTCTGGAATTGAGTCGTAAAGCTTGTAAAGGTTCAGTGGACCTGGTATGGTCCCGAGGACACAACATGGGAACATGAAGATGTTATGCGGGCATAGTACCCACATCTTTTTGAAGATTTTTGAAATCTTCTTGTTGTTGTGTAAATAAGTTTCACTGAGGACAGTGCAAAAATAAGGGGAGGGGATTGTAACACCCCGAGTTCGAGCCCCTAATGAATTGTAATTGTGTTTATAGGCTAGTGAGCCAAGTGTTTGTAAGCTAGAAGACTTATATGTTTATTAGGCCGGAGAGCCTAGATGATTAAGGCCAATGAGCCTGTTTTTGTATACGTAAATACTCACATTAGTAATAAAAATTACATCGTTGCAAGTAAACCCTCCATGAAGAAAGAGTTATGGGGGACTAAGCTCCATGAGGTAAGGAAGTGGCTAAGTGCTTAGGAGTAGGGGCTAAGATAGAGGACTTACCTCTAAAGGAATAATATTATATTATTATTTTCTAGAGGCTAAGGTTTGACTTAATCGTGTTGTCCTAATTTCCTGGGGAAAGGGGGACGAATGTTAATTAGAGCTCATGCAACTTCAAGGAGACATGTGTCAACCTGGGCATATGCCATTTTTAGGTGGGAAAGTTAACTTGTTGGGGGGTTCCCTCACCATTCTCATGATTCTCATGATTCTCATGATTCTAGAGAAGCTCGTGATGGTCACCACTCTGGAAGTCATTCATACTCCCCACTGATGCACGCACCATTGTAACCTACAGATATACTTGTGTTATCCTGTGTATTTCTTGGGAAGACCAACGCACATGTATTTTCCTGAGCCCGTGTTGTGTCTTAGCAGTTGGTTGTTGCTGCCAATGCATTTCCTTAGCTAATCTTGGCTTGCTACCATATTCTATGTCCTTAGCCATTTTCAATTGTTACCATCACCTGTGTGTTAGCCAAATTTTGTTGTTGACATCACCTGTGTTTGTTTGATATAAGAGTTGAATTGAAGAAGCGGGTTGTCAGGTCTGTGAGAAACTCTCCCAGGTGAGAGAGTTTGTCGGTGATCGAAAATGGATCCAGGAAGGCCTAAAAATCCAAAATAGATCTAGGAAGGCCTAAAAATCAAAGTTCTTGGAATTAGATGAAACTAGCACCATTACATTCATCTCGTCACACTGATTCTGTCCATATATGTTTTTCTGAAAATGGACTCGATATGGAGAAGTTATCGCGATCTGAAGTTTAGGTCAAACTGGCAAAAGTCAAAGTCAAAGTCAATAGGACAGGTGGCAGATGATGTCAACAGGACACGTGGTAGCACCAGGACGTGCCACGTGGTAGTCATTTTTGGCATTTTTAGGGGATTATTTGGACCAATAAAAAATGGACACGTTGCAGTGTACGGACATGACATGTGGCAATCCGTACAGCATGACATGTGGTAGTCCATACAAAATGACACGTGGTAGGTACAATGATGATGTGGTAGGTATGGTGATGATGTGGCAGGTTTGATGGTGATGTGGCAAGTACGGTGGTGACGTGTTAGTGATGACTGGGCAACTGACTGTGTAGGTGACTGGGTTGATGATTGGAAAGTACGACCCATTCACAGGGTGACACGTGGCCCAATCACAGGGCACCATGTGGCACCACGAATTTGGACAAAGACAGTTGAGTAAAATTTGTTAAACCTCTGGGGGAATTGAACCCACGACCTCCGGGTAAGGCAACGACTTAACAACCAAGGGTTAACCAACTGCGCTACAAGTGGGACTTGTTTGTGATATGGCACAATATTCTTTTAAAGTGCAGTTTGGCGTGGAGTTTGGGATAAGCCCCGGTCGACGGGGGCTATCCACGTGACCAGGGGCACTATACCAGGAGCCATGGCAGAGAACAAGGGCCAGCACTCAGCCATGTGACACAGGGCCCGCAAAAGAAGGGGCTAGTGCACATTTTTTCCCAATGTGGGTTTTTAACCTTATTAATTGGGATGTTAAGAGATTTTATGTTGATTTTACGGTTTGTTTTTCCATATCTTGGTGGATATTGGCCCAAATTGAGTGCCACAAGAGGTGGGTTGTTGGGATTTGATCCCTCTACCTCATGGATATATCAACCAATCCATTGTGAATTTTTAGGAGGCAGCAGGTATCTTGGAGAAAATTGAAGAAGAATTTGCAAAGGTCAAGTTGTCTTGTGCAGTGAAGAAAAAACTGAGCTTTGGAGGCATTTTCCGGGAGTTATACTCCACCTTTTTCAGTGTCGTCTATTGTGTCGGTGATCTGGATTTTATGAGTAGAATGAAATGAATACAGATTATTAACAGTTTCTTAACACAAAATAACAGAGATACAGTAAAACTGGTTTTTTATTCAATAACGAAATAAGCTAAAACTGTAAAATGCAGTGGAAACAAGCTTGCTGGAATGGTGGCGGCTTATCTCTGAGAAGAGATGTGACAGCAGCATGCATTCACAAGAAGAAATTTATAATGAGGCTCTGAAGGCCTTTTTACAATAATAAATAATTCCAAAAACCCTAGACATTCAAAAACCTAACCCTCGGAGATGAAATGCCAAAAGTCATGTGGGCCCTGTTTGGGTAAGCTAGTACATCAACTTCCTGGGGTCGTAACTTTTGCATACGATCTTTGTTTTAGGCGTGTGATAGCCCGTTGGAAAGGTATCACTAAGTAGATTCATTTTGGGGGCTCAATCATGCCTTTGGATATCATTGAGGAGCTCGATACCGAAAAACCTTCATTTAGGCCCTCAAAATGGCCCCGGAAGTAAAAACTGCTAAAAATAGTAAATTGCCAAAAATGTTAGAAAATTGTTTTGAGCCAGTTGGAAAAGGTGGGTGGCCACCGATATTCATCTGGATCAATCCTCCCTCCATTGCTTTGAGTTCCCCCATTAGATGAGGAAATTTATGTTGAATTTGGCCCCGGGTGAGCCACTTGCCTTGGTGCAGGAGTTGCCCTACTTTGACGACTCAATAAAGCTGGATCCTTTGTTGTCGAGTGCCCTTGATTTGTCTGTCCACAATCTAATCCTTGGATGCCTATTGTATGCAGTCAGGGTTGAGCTCTGTTGGTGTCAGTTGTTCTGCTACTTTTGAGGTGTCCAATAATGGTGGGAAATAAGGGCGAAGGAGATCCACGTTGAACACTGGGTGCAGGCCAAGGAAAGGAGGAATGTTGAGCTC
>SNQJ01S0247272.1:0-11466 GCA_010110895.2 Picea sitchensis
AATAGAAATTTAAATATTATCAGTTGCAAGAGGATGTAACCCTCATGTACATAGGTAAGGTATATGTTCCAAATTCAATAGAGATGAAAATATAGTGTCGAGAGAAATGCATAATGTTCCATATGCTGGGCACCCAGGATATCAAAAGTCAATTACATATGTAAGAAGCCAATACTTTTGGCTAGGAATAAAGAAAGAAGTGGCTAATTAAATTGTTAGGTGTTTAGAGTGCCAGAAGGTGAACACTGAACATAGAAATCCAACCAGAATACTACAACCATTTCCCATTCTTGAATGGAAAAGAAGTGTTTACAATCAATTTTATTACTAAACTTCCCAGAACATTGAATAATCATGACTCCATTATGGTGGTGGTGGATAAACTAACTAAGGCCGCACATTTTATTCCAGTAAAGACTACAGACAAGGTAGAAAACATTGTAGGAATTTACATGAAAGAAGTTTCCAGGATACATGGAGTGCCCAAGGCTATTGTTTCAGACAAAGATCCCAAGTTTACCTCTAATTTTTGGAAGGGGTTATTCAAAGGATTTGGGACAAATTTAAATCTTAGTACAACGTATCAACTAGAGTTAGATGGGAAAATAGAGAGGACCAACAGAATAATTAAAGACATGATTAGAATGTATGTGATGAACCTACCATCAAAGTGGGAAGATTATGTCCACTTAGTGAAATTTTCCTACAATAATGGGTATCAAGCCTCATTAAAAATGAGCCCATTTGAAGCATTGTATGGCACAAAGTGTAACACACTAGTGAGCTAGCATAACTCAACAGAAAAAGTTGTCATTGGGCCAGATTTGTTAAAAGAAATGGAAGAGAGAGTGACAAAGATCAAGTAGAATTTAAAGGCTTCCCAGGACATGAAAAGTTTTATATAGACAAGAATAATTTTTTTAGAGATTTAAAAGTGGGCGAACATGTATTTTTAAAAGTGAAAGTGAAAACAAGTTCTCTAATATTGGGTGGCTACCTAACGTTGGTAGCAAGATATTGTGGGACTTTTGAGATCTTAGAAAATATTGTCCCAGTTGCATACATGATAGCATTTCTTTCATCCATGAGAGTGCATAATGTATTTCGTGTCTCATTATTAATTAAATATGTTCCCGACCCTAACCACATAATTGTGGAATGTGATCCAGGTGGAGAAGGAAGGGGATTTTCAGGTGGAACCAATATGCATATTGGACCAGAACTTCAAAGTGCTCAAGAATAAAGATATAGGGTTGGTAAAGGTCCAATGGACCTCCTATGGTCCTAAAGACACAACATGGGAGCATGAAGAAACTACGTGGGAGGAATACCTATAAATTTTTAACAATTATGGAGAAAAAAAAAAGCTAAAAATACAAGACTCCATTTTGGGAAGCTAGAGTTCCAGAACCACATCTCAATGTTCCTTGTCACTTGTGCCGACAACCCTGATAAAAGGACGTTTTATCCTGATCGACTGGGAGCATTGAAGGGGGAACATTCCTTGGGTTAATAGGTTGAGAGGAACAAGATATTGTGGTTGAAATTGTTGTTGGAGGGTAAATAGATTGAAAAATTTTGTTTTCTGAATATTATGATGCAAAATTTGTACATGTATATTGACATGGTGTTGTGCACTGAGGACAGTGAAAAATTGTATGGGAGGGGGAATGTAACGTTCCTATTATAATCCCCAGTTTAATTAATTCATAATGTAGATATGAATGTGGCTATGGCTAAATGATTGAATATGTGAATTGTATTTTCTAAATTTTAATAAATACATGAGATGTCAACTACTAGGGACATGGACAAAGATGGGGGATGATTTTTTGACAAGAGAAGGGAGTGTCTAAAAGGGGTCCAAGGGGGAATTTTTTTATGGGTATTAATCCAAACCCACATTCATGAATTTTATTATCATTGTGTATAAAACTTATATTTCTTGTTTGAGTGTATGAGATATTAGTCATTGAATACTTGTAAGAGGGTGGGTGTAAAAACTCATATCCCATAGTTATTGGGAGCATGGGGTTGAGTACAATCAATTTGGGGATGAGTGTGAGTTAAAAAATAGGGAAATAAAGGAATTTTGTATGCCAATAGACAACAATTTTAGGGAGTCATGTTTTTGGATGAGTAGGGGAAGAAAAAAAGATATTTGGAGATGTACCAACAATGGATGGAGAATTTTGCATCATTTTTGGAGTTGAATACTGAAGAAACAAGTTTTCAATATTGCAGAAGAACTAGGTTGTCAGGCCTGAAGAGTGAACTCATATGTGAGTTTCACTAGAGAAACAAGTTTGTTTTTTTTTCCTCATAGTTTTCCTGAATGTGAGTTCTCTTGAGTTTCCAATGGTGAGATTCATTATTACCTATGATGTAGAAATAATAATAAATGAATGGGATGCCTAATAGAATGAGAGATGAAGAGGTAAATTTATTAGGTTGGGCAGGTCGAGAGGAAGAGAGCTAGTGGAAAATCAGAATAGCTATAAGAGAATACCAGTGGGTTGTGGGATTATCTTAGTTGTGAGTGGAAAATGAGAGACACCCTATTTTGTGCATTAATATCCAAATATTGGGGGTTATTTTATATTGATATATAGAACAAAAAGTATATGGTTGGGTGTTATTCCCATCCCAAGCAACTAGTTGCACAACGTTTTTAAAATACAAGTGTTTTTATCATGAATCTGGGTTATATTACAAGTTTTAATTGATGTGTTTTTTACTCTATGTGTGAGAACGATTTATATGACGTTGTGATGATGTATTAGTTGCATTCATGTTTATTTCAATAGGCTTCAATTGCATTTATAATTAATTATAGTAGAATGGTTAAATTTGTGTGCATTCCTATAGCTAGTAAGGTGTAAGATTATTTAGCATAAAAAATGTTTATTTTATGAGTATTTATGTGTGGTAATGTTCCTCATTTAAGATGGGGGACATTACATGTAGGAAATATAATCATCCACATCTAAGTTTCTCTATACTTGATTTCTTGAATCCGTGGTTGGAAGGTTATTCTTCTTTGCATCTTTCTGACAATCCTTAGGGTTCAACTCTAGATGTAGTTTCCAACACTTTTGTTCAATGAGACCATCAATATTGCAATGGTTACAATAGTTACTTGGTTCCTTGCACTAATTTGCAATGGTTTTCATATTCTTGCCTTTCCCTTTGCACTTCTTCTTCCCCTCCTTGGAATCATCTTGGTGCTCTTTCTATTTGGAACCACTTGGTTGTCCTTTATTGTGGCCTATATTTTCCAGATAATGTGATTTTACACAGGACTTGTCAAATGTCATGGGCTTGAAGAGCATCGCTTACTTTTTCAAATCATTAAGTAGACGCCCTATATACTTGAGGATTACATCTAGGTTCTTATGAGAGATACCCAACATGATAACCATCTTCTTAAATTTGGTGGTGTACTCTTGCACACTCTTCCCCTTCCTTTGCCTAAAGTAATGTCAATGGATCCATTGGTCCTATACATAATCAATAGGGAATAACTAGGATTTAGTGAGGGTTTTGAAATCCTCCCACTTAGTTATTGGTAAATCACCCTCCACCCTAAGTATTTGTTTGTGACTTTCCCACCAAGTTAATGCATGGCCCTCTAATTTCACTCTGGAAAATAAAATCTTTTACTCTTCTTATATATGGTGGACATTGAAATAGACCTCTAACTATTGCAACCAATGATTCAACTTTACTGCATCGATCTCACCTTGGTATGGTTTGATATATAAATTTTCTTCCATTTTAAATAAATTCTATGAATGGGTAATGACACTATAACTTATCTGCTCTTTCTCAGGCTCTTTCCTTGACTCCTTTTTTGGGTCTTCATTATCTTCTAGTTTCCCCTCTAATTCAATCTCTAAGTTAGAACCTCCAACCTCCATGAATAGTCCTAGTTTTTTAGCTAGAGCCACCATGAGGAGGGTCATATTATGAGATACATCAATCAATTTCTCTTCCAGCATCACAAATCTCTCTTCTATGAGATTTCGAGGGTCATTGTGAATAAACTCATCCTCCATGGCTAAGGTTCTACGACTTTCTTCATAAGCCAATTCCTTGATCCTGCAACTTTCCAAAAATACCATAAAGAAAAATTCTTGAATACTAATATGATCTATAAACTGCATTGGATATTTCACTAGAATAGTTTGTCACAATAGATCTTGTATTATACTGAAATATTTTATTATGCAAGTTTAATTTCCCTAGATCTCAAATTTAAAATCGCTAGCTTAATGCTCAAATTAATGAAATAACTGAAATGTGAAAATGAATGACTAATAAAAAGAACACACCATTTACAAAAATGAACACAAGATGTATCCTGGGAAACCCAATACGAGAGAAAACCCACCTTGAAGGTGACTCCTATGTCATGCTCTCTTTTCTTCAGTTATGAAATGCAAGTACAAAGAAAAGTGGACACTCACTATGGATTTTCCTATGACTATGTGGATTGAATTGCTACTACACACTCTTCTTCCTACCTATGTTGCGCTCTCAAATCCCACTCATTGGATGCTCTACTAAACTATGTAACAAGTACAATACAAAAGAATGGAACCCCCTCTCCTCCTAGCAGCTCGCTATTTAACATAGACAAATAGTTATCTAGGGTTAGGGTTTTGACTTCCTCTACCATCAATTAGTGATCAGGTTTGGACCTCCTAGAATATTCTTGAAAATCCACACATGGATAGACCCACACATTTGAGTAACGAGGGTTGACCCATCCACTCATACCATGGTGTTCAATAAGGTAGGTCAACTTGCAGGAGGTATAAATTCTTCATACGAGTTCTGATTGAGGTGATGTTTTCAATGTTTGAAATGTATCATGGTGTAGAACATCGTCGAGAGTGTGTGAAAAAGTTTCATATGATGTAACCCCAAAAATTCCATTTAATGACTCAAAATGGCTTTGAAAGGTTCCAAGCCATAATTTCTCAAACTGGGACCTACCACTAAAGTGGCCCTATAAGCCGATTCCTCCAATTTTTTCCTCCCAGAAAGCACTAATATATATGACAAATTATACGAATGATCAATCCAGATCAAGCATACATTTTAAAATTTCCATGCACATAAGGAAGTCAAATTACAAATTTTAATTGAAATAAATTTTAATTGAAATAAATTTTAATTGAAATAAATTTCAATTATGGGGATAATGTAGTAAAAGTAGAAAAATTTACCACTCCTAATATGTCACTTATTCCCAACTCTTTAGTTAAAAAAAATGGTTTATTTCTCACAGATTCTTTTTAAAACATAGAAAAATATTTATTATAACTGTCAAAACTATAAAATAATCATTTGTTTTCATCCCAAGGTAAAAAAAAATACCAACCACATCATTTTTTTAACAAGAATATATGTATTTGTATTAGAAAATTAATACATCCACACTAGTCAACATGATAATAAATTTATATGATAACTGTCCAACAAAATTTTCTGATATTTTTCCAAAAATTGAAAATAGTTATCTATGGAGACAAAAAAATCCTTCACAAAGTATTTATAATAACTACTACTAGTATAGATTATGAAAAATACTCCTAATATCAAGCAAAATTTAAAAAACATTATACATTATTGTTGAATAAAATCAGGGTGACTATAAGCTTCCTCCTAGTTCTATATACTATTAATGAATTTTTGGTCCACATTTAGCATTTACATGTCCTCCTATTGTTGTTGGATTGTCACATCTTCTTTTACCTCCTCCACTACAAGCCCAATTGAGCCTAGCGTTTGAAGTAGTTGAAGTATTGTTTCTTACTAGTCCGACAACCAAATGTTGGAGAAAATCACACTCACCTTGAAGGTCTTCAATTTGTCTCCTTGGATTGAGTAAAGTTTCCAGTATGAAGGAAACTTCATAATTTCTAGCCTGTTCCTAGAATGTAGCCTACTAGTAATTAAGAAAATTGAGTTCCTATTGTCAATGAAATAATCCTCATGACTTCTTAAAACTCTATGGATTTTGATAGTTTCACACAATATACATCTCCTAGAATTCCCATGATCCATTTTGGTATCCCAACATAACATCTAGGAAAACCCCTTATCTCTACGAATATCACTTAGACTAACCATCCCAACTTCACTAACCAACATTCCCTCAAAAAAGTAGAAGAATAATAAAATTCCTAAGAAACTAAGATTTTGCAAATTCACTCTAAGAGGATCAAGGGGATTCTAAAGTAGAAAATGTCACTAGACTAAAAAAAACACTAAAAACAACTCAAACTAACCAAACCAAACTAAGCCACATGAACTAGAATCTGAAGAGGTTGAACCATGCTAACTATTGTGACCCAAACTACACAAACCTGATCCACCAATCCAACATAAAATAGAGACCCACAAAATAAATCTAGAAATAGATCCATCGTAACCACGTGAACAAAGGCCAACAAAGCATGTGACCAGTAGACCACCAAGGCTAGGGTCCCACAAAGACAATCTAGAAGAGCAAAAGTTCAATTGATATTCCCAATCCAAACCAAGATGAGACAAAACCAAGAGGCAGAGACCAAGAAAACACCAAGAGTACCAAAACATCAAACCTAAAATGAGATCCAATATCCCACCTACAATAAAACTTAAAATTTGGAGCAATCGATGTGCCTAATCCTGCATTAACCTTTGACTGTGTGGAGTACCACGAGATAAATTATCCTTAATCGCTATTAATTGTAATTAACCTTCCCATGCATATTGACATGCCAATTTTCTATCATGCAAGGTCATTTCATAACTATGGTTCGATACTTAGGGGATGGGGAAGAATATTACCTCCCCACTTTTTAACCTAAATTTTCTATAATTCAAAACGACAACCTTGTTAGATAGACGATTTACCTAATGTTTGAGCAAACTTAGGATGTCGAAATCAAATGACTTCCTTCCTTATCTCCTTGATAGGAATTATTAGATTTCCATCACTTGGAAAGGGAGCTCTTCGCATCATCTTGATGATTAAATCCAAGCCCCCTATTACAATAATTTTTTTGATATGATTTCCGTTGATAATCATCAACCCATGGAATAATGCCAAATCCTTTGTGTGGTTGTTTGAACCTCTACCAAATCCCCACTCAATGGTTTTTTCTTGGTTTCCTTCAGGATTGAGAATGATCCCTCCCCTCCACACCTGCCACTCCTAGATTCCCCTTGGAAGCACCATCAAAGAATAATATAAACTTCCCGTGTGATTGATTCAATTTCATAGACTCCTCTTGCCCCATGCAAACTTGCCATTTAATACCAAGTGGGGGGATAATAATGGATGTATTTTCTATTGGAATATGTTTGTATAACATTCCTCCAATCCAATCTCATTATTCATATTCGAGAAGTATAATATTGTGTCATTTCATCCCTTTAAGTTGGATTACTTCTAACGACAACCTATGATCTTTACTTGCAGCACTGATTATTATTGTGTGGGTTTTTTGGAAGATAGCTTTATTTCTTGCAAGACAAATCTCCTAGAAAATGAATTTTGGCGCTACTAGCCATATTCTTTTGAGAATTGGCTTGTTCATGAAAGTTCGTGTGTATTTTGTATGCCAAAATGTGAACATTTATTTCCAAGATTCTGAAAAGGTGACCTTATGAATAATTTATTTTAAAAATGTGATGCCAAACCTGCATAAAGTATCAACATTCAAAGAACAAATGTCTTTGGGTTTCGCATGCTTTTTTGCACAAATCACATCTATATGGATTTAGTATCCCTCTCTTTTGTAGGTTCACTACTAATAATAGTTTCCAATGGACCATGATCTAGAAAATGTTGATTTTTGGTAAGGAATATTTTCTCTATATATGTTGATATACATGTGAGCTAGGAATCATCAACAAGTATGAAAGTAGACTAATGTATCCCAAATTCACTGAGTATTCAATACCTTTTGATCCCCATCCTTATTCATTCAAGTGTTTGTATCCACAGGGGTGCAAACAACCAAGTTCTTGAGTACAAGTTCAAGAGATAGAGAGAGGTGTGGAGGAGGTGAGAGGAAATTCTATCTAATCCATTGGTTTCCAAGAGCATCCCACTCTAAGATATAAAAAAAGTTGCGATCCCATTCTCCATGAATCAATATTTAAGAATTGTTATCTCTATGAATGTTTCTAGCAGTGAATTTCCTAATATACCATCAATATATATGTTTATTAGTTTTTCATTCCAAGGAAATCATGTTAACTTAGACTATATTAATGGGAACATTGCCTTGCAAAGTATCCGTATCTATGATCCTTTTAATATACCCAAGAAGTGTCCAAACATATTTTCTTGTTTCTTTGAAAATATTTCTTTGACATTATATTTTTCCACCATTCTTGCTTTCCTAAAATTAACTACCAAAGGATATTTACCCCCATTGCTAAATTCACGAAAGAGGTATATTTTATATCTAGTTATCCATTCTCTTTCGGAGCTCTAACTATGTTCCAATTAATTAAGTGGAACTTCTTGGTGTTTGTTTTTTCTCCTTGCCACAAGATTTTTTTAACTTCTCTTGCCACCACTACATGATGCTTATGGGAGCTAGCATTGTTGAGTATTGAAAGATTTGGAGAGTTGAAAAAAATGAATTAATGAGAATGGCTCTTCCTATTGTTGCATCTTGATTTTCATTTTTCCTATCACTCCTTTCCAAGAATCACAGGTCAATTTAATTAGATATATTTGTGTCCCCAAATATTTGAATGGTGTCCATGTAGCTGAGCATGGAAATCCCAATATTCTTGAAATGGCATGGAGCTAAAGGGCATTGATATTCTATCCATATATCTAATTTTTCCCATTACTAACTTTCCCTCTAGAATAATTAAGGATGCAATCTATAATTGACTTAAACTACTTTGCAACAATAGTCAAAGCGCTTCATATAAGCAGCATATCATTTACAAATTGAGAGTGGTTAATTCCTCTTAATCCTCTGGTGAAGTTGATCCCATACACCTACCTATATATTAACTCAAATTATAATTTCATGCAGAAATATTCAACCATGATAATATACAATAGGTGGGAGAGAGGATATACTTGGTGTAGTCCTCGCTTTCTCTTGAAAAAAAGGGTTTGATATTCCATTTACTAGGGGGGGAATCCACAAGGAGTCAATACATGCCTTAACCAAGAAAAAAGGTACTCTTCAAAACCAAATTTGCAAAGAACATCATATAGAAAAGAGTGATGTATCCTATTAAAGGAATTTCCCATGTCCATTTTAATAATTATGCCTTTTTCTTTATTGACTCCATTGGAATGAATTTCCCCTTATACCAGAACAATATTATCAATAATTTTTTCTTTTTGCATAAACTTGCCTTGATTTTCAAAAATAATTTTTGGAATGATCCATCAGAGCCTATTGGCCATGATTTTTTTCATGTTTTATACGAAAAGTTACATAATGAAATAGGCCATAATCTAGCAAACTAGGTCAAATTTGTTTCCTTAGGGATGATAGCTAAGAAGTAAGAATTGGTGCTTCCACCTACCCTCCTTTTATTTTGAGAATGGATCAACATTCACTTGATATCAAACTTGATAATATACCAACATACTCGGAAGGAGTGAATGGAGAAACCATTTGGCCCTAGAGATTTATCTCGATCTAGCCCCCGAGTGGATTTTATAATTTTGGATTCTTCAATCTCTCTAGATAATTTTGCATTCTCTTCAGGGGAGACCAAATAGGGAAAGTGATTTAACATAGGATCATTTTATTCCTCCTTTATGTATAGATCTTAAAAATTCACATGGGATGTTTCTTTGACTGCACAAAGTCGCTCAGCCTTGATCCATCCTCAAGGTTGATTTCCTTAATAATGTTTTTTTGTCTTCTTACTTTGGCTTGCCTATGGAAGAATGAAGTATTGTTTTCACCTGATTTTAACCAAAGGCTCATGTAATTGAGACTCCATTCATCTTCCTCCTTCTAATAAGATTTATATTTGTTGTATAGTTCTTTTTCCTCTACCAAATTTTGTTTTGAAACTTCCCTTGTCTCCATTTCACATTGAATGAATCCTAACTATTCTCGAAGTATTTGTTTTTCTTGATCTAGGGCAATGTAAGGACTTTTGACCCAATCCTTGAGAGCTTGATTATCATCTAGAAGTTTTGACTCCTAGATAGAAGAATTAGATCCAAAGATTATCTAATTCTAGGTAGATGAGATGACATCAAATATACCAGGATTTTGAAGCCATAAGGGGAAAAAGAAAAAGGGAATGGGACCGAGATTTTTGGGTTTCCCAATTGTAAGGACAATGGTATTGTGATTCAAAAGAGTAGAGGAAATAATATTGGAGGAGATGGGTTGATCCCTCAAAAAAAAATCACTATGAATAAGGAAGTGATCTACTCTAGTTGTTATGTGTCGTAAACCAATTAATATATTATTCCAAGTATATCTCCCTTTGGCATGCTTAGCATATATCAAATCCTAATTTGCAATAAGGTCTTCCATCCTTTTTCGCATTGAGTCTTTCACAATGATGCCTCCTCATTTTTCTTTATTTAATAGGTGTATATTGAAATCTATAGACACTATGTTATTCTTAGTGACTTTAGAATATTTATTTGCTTGCAAACATGCCTAGAAACCTACCTTTTCCAAATAATGAACTAGCTTATAAATTCAAAGATATAGAATGACAAACTTGATTATCGATGCATGAAATAGGTTAGGATCTAACGTTGAGAACATTGGGAGAATTCCAACGCAATTTGGGAGGGGTCCCATAAATTACATACTCCACCTAAATATCCTCTTTCGTTGGTAGATATTTGAGTGAAAATTTTCCATTATTTTCTACTAATACATAATACTTCATTCTCCTCTTAGTATCTTGAATGAGGACCATTGATGGTTTTTCATCCCTTATCAAATCTATAAGAGATTCTTCTTGAATTGTCTACCCATGCCTCTACAATTACAGGAGACTACAATCATTATTTAACAATGGGATTCTTGAGACCACCTCTAGAGGATTCCAAAGGTGCTTGATGTCCTCAGCTCTTCCAATACTGAGTTTTATCCCCTACCCCAAGAAATATTCCTATTGTAGTTCAAATGTACAACATTTTTTCTTTATTTTGTGCTTCCTCTATTTTTTCCTTATTTGTATTCTTGCCTATTTTTTTCTTGTTCTTTCCTCTTCAGTGTCATGTTCTTCAATATGTTATTGAGATTTCTTCCTAGTCATAACACCACTTGATTGAAATTGTGATTTTTCCATGGTATGATTGTTGGATTACTGAGAGGGGGGGTGAATCAGTAATGGAGCAATTTAATCCTTTTTAACCATATAATCTAAGTGTTATATCAATGAAGCATTATCATCCAATAACTGCAGAGTAAATAAGCAATGAACAAATGAACAAACATACACATA
>SNQJ01S0247274.1:0-13071 GCA_010110895.2 Picea sitchensis
TCTTCTTCCTTCTAAAGTGGATAGATAGTAGGAGTCATCAACTAATTCTCTTCCAACTTTGAAAGGCTCGAGCCACGATTGAGTGCTTCCTTTGACATTAGTTGGCTCTCCCTTTTGGGTGTCCCACATCCATACTACATCTCCCTCTTTGTATTTCCTGATCTTATATTTGGTTGTTCCTTGGACAACCCTGGTGTATTGTGTAGAGGGAGGAGGGTGGGCTTCCGCTGTAAATACCTCTTCATGGGACGGATGAATCTGTACGTCATCTTCTGGTCTTTTTAGCATCTTCACAGTCCCAATTTCTTTGTCTTTAAATTCATCCAAGAGTTGTCGGTACTCTTCCCTTTTGGGCCATTTGATCTGATCAAAATCCTTCTCTGTAGTGAAAGGCATTCTTCAGGAGAATATTCATGAAGGGTTTGTATGATCTTATCATGTGCCTTGTTATTTTTGACCGGGGGATTAACTTCTTGCACATGGGTTTCAGTCAGTGGCTCATTTAGGAGACGGCCAATTGTTCCGTTTTTTAGAGGAAATTCTATAAAAGAGAGGTCCATCTCAAGGGTACTGCCCAAAGTTGATGCAAATTTCCTGGACAACAACATTCCCCACACATCTGGGACGTCTACTACCACGACGTCAATGTGGATCACTTTCTCAGAGTACTCTTTGAGGCAAATTTCCACATTCTCAACCACTCCATGTGTGGGGTGTTAATATTATGGTAGCTATGGGAGGTATTTACCTCTACATGTGAACCTGACGAGAATAGAAGACTCCGGGAAGCAAGAGAAACCCTAATGAATTGACTAATAACCCTAGAAGCCTTGTCGGCTCAAGAATATAATTTATATTAGGCTATTAGCCTCCAAGAGAAGAAGTCGGCCAGAATTAATAATAATATACTGAACAGACACCTACCCAGAAGGAGAAGTCACTTCCACGCCAATGTGGGATCACTTTCTCAGAGTACCTTTGAGTGCAAATTTCCATTTCATCTCCTAAACTTCACTCCATGTGCGGGGTGTTAATATTATGGTAGCTATGGAGTATTTACCTCTACATGTGAACTGACGAATAGAAGACTCCCGGAAGCAAGAGAAACCCTAATGAATTGACTAATAATCCTAGAAGCCTTATTATCGGCCCAAGAATATAATTTATATTAGGCTATTACCTCCAAGAGAAGAAGTCAGCCGTAAATAATAATAATATAATCGAATGCACACCTACCCGTATAAGGGAGAAAAGTCGGCCCCAAAGAACCCGGGCGTAATTATAAATAATGGCCGGGCCATTTGACACATCTCGTGACTCCAGCCTCTAGCTTGGTGCGACTGCAGTTCCAAACTGCTGTGTTTGAGGAGGGTTATAAGAGTGTACCAAAGCAAAAAAGAAAGTTTCAGTATTTGGCTTGGACATCTCTTGGCTAGGGTTTGACCATCTGATCGCCTTTGTGATGCGCTATCCTTGGGGAGATGCGCTACCCTTTGTTTGCTTCCGGAGGAATTCTCGTGTCAAGGTTAAGGTGCTCTGAGGGAGGCTTCGACCTATGGTAGGGTCAGAGACGAGGATATCACGTGGTAAAATGAGCACAGATTCTTCTATATTCTAACAAGTTAAGGGCCCACACCCTTCAATCAGCCTAAAACTGAAGGAAACAACATAGCCGCTAGATATTGAGCCGTTGAGGAACCGGCTTAGGTTGGCTTCAGTGTGAGTAAATTTCCAAAAGCACCATCGCTAAATTAGGGTTACCAGCGTAAACCCTAAACCTCTTGTTGAGGCACCTTATGACGAGATTGACCTAATCTCCCGATAGACCACAACCGCATCTCCCCGCATACTCGTGAATAAGACGCAGGTGTTTGATTTCTCGGTCAACTTAGGTTTGACCCGCTCAAGCAAGCCATGATCTAACTCGCCAAAGTCCGGTGAACGCTAAAGTTGTTTCCAACTTACGTGAGCATGGAAGACAAGGATTGACCTCATCCTTAAGAATAAAGTTTTGACATTGAAAGGAAAGATCGTGAATCCATAGTTCAAAGAAGGAGAAGAGAAGGGACCGCTAATGTTGCGCCTATGGAGAAGTTCAAAGACGCTGATTAATGCCATGAGTATCATAGTGGATTCCATAAAGACCACTTGATACCCATGATCTCCCATCTTGACTTCAAGAAGATGGCGGATTCCCTAACAAATATCTTCTCGGCCAGAAACATTGGACAAGTTATGGAAACCAAAGAATGAACTTCGACATGAAGATGAATGATAACTATAGCATAACATCCTACTTTGTAAAGGATCTCCAAATAAGAGACCAACTACAAGCTGCATTTGAAGAGATCACTTTTAAAAGGAATTAGTGAACATAGTAATCAATGGTCTTCCCAAGACATGGGATTTATCATTTAAGCATGAACACAAGGAAGGAGTACCGACATTTGAAGAACTTTGACTTGTTGTGCTCAAGAAGAATCAAGGATCAATGCAAAAGAGAAACCTCAAAAGAAGTACGCATGATCAAGCCTTCACAAAGAACATTCAAGAACTTCAAGAATAAAAGGAAGTTTATTCAAGGAGGAAGCCAAATCAAGAGAAAGACATTTCGAAATACAATGCTTCAACTGTCGGGCATGGTCACTGGCTGTGAACTGTCCCGAAAGAAAGCAGCAAGAAATACCTAAGACTCTAATGCCAAAGAAAAGGAACTGACAAAAAAAGACTAAGGTGATGGAAGGATTTCTTCTACTAAAAGGTAACAACACTCTTCTTATTTCTATACACATCTTGCTTGCATCGTCCTTGTATGTACATATCTCAGATTTCATCCCTTGGTAGATAATGTGTTCCAAGAAGAACTACACCTATGGAAGAACGTAACGCTATAAGAATGAATATCATTAGATAATACATATGAGCATTTGAAATACAAATCATGTGGAAGCTACTACAAGACCTAAACTCAATCCCTCAAGAAACTCTAGAAGCCGTGACATCAAGAGAAATTGGGAAAGACTTCTATGACGACAACTAAGACGTAAGCATGGACTCGTTAAGACAAAGAAAGCCAATTATATATTGGCAGGAAGACAATAAGGTTGCGTATGGAAGCTTGGAATCTATTATATATTGTAGAAGACAACAAGGGCGGATACAGAAGCATGGACTCAATCAAACAAAGGGAGCATATTATATACACTCCTACATGAAGCGCGATTAGGGAGGGAGCTTAACTCGGATGAGGAAGCATATATCCATGGTAGCAACTATAAAAAGCAGTACGTGTTCAACTCAACCGCTAAGAAGACCTTCTAAGAGAAGCTCTAAAGTATTCCCTCGGTTGACCATCCGTGACGTTGATCCGATGATGAAACGAAGAAGTGGAATCTCTAGAGCATGGAACTAAGAAACCCATGAACCCAAAAGCTAAAGAAGAACATAAAGATTCCGTATCAACTAAATATTACCAACCGGATATGAACTCACCAAAAGGAAATCAAGCGTAAGAATCGCGGATGAAGGATGATATGGAAGACTTATAAACGAAGTATTGCGAGATCCAACCAGAAATCATCTCGCATGGAGGGAGAAGACTATGATGATTGATTGTTCCAAAGACAATCTCGCACTTATCTCTATATAAGTCATTATATCATCCGCGAAATCCATGAGTCAAAATTCTACATCGATGAATGCAAAGAATGTTCTAAAGA
Organism: Picea sitchensis; assembly: GCA_010110895.2. Lineage (NCBI taxonomy): Eukaryota > Viridiplantae > Streptophyta > Pinopsida > Pinales > Pinaceae > Picea > Picea sitchensis. Next base: position 3,720 of record SNQJ01S0247274.1, read on the forward strand.
AGAAATTGAGTAAAGAGCAAATGCAGAGCAATCTCAAGACTTTGAGCTATACCAAAGATACCTCAGATGCAGACAAAGAAGAAGACAATCTTGATGGAGAACCTCCTGCATAACAACAAGTATGAAGATTTCCTATAACATCTAGATGACTACTCGTAATTCCATCTCATGATGATAGAAAAAGTACCACATGGATATGTTCCTAGCTCCAACTATGACATACTCTATTGTTCACACCTACAAGAAGCCTCCACAGTGTTCTAGACTACAAAGCATGCTAATACATTATCCATGATGAAGTCCGGTGAAGGAGAAAGTGATTCTCCAATACATATCTCCATTGCATGAGCAGATAAGCATACATTTCGGTAAAGCCTCATCCAAGATGAAAGGACATGCATACTGCTAGAGCTCGTGGGAAATAACTCTATTAACCGTAAGGGAAGACTCTCCAAGCCAAGAAGAATGACTGTCCTAAAACATTTATTTTGTAGGATTGAAATAACTCTCCGCTTAGGGGAGGGAGCATTATTCGTGGCCAGTCCGATTGGACGATGCTTTCCCTGCTCGTAAAGTGGGTTGAGATTGACCTACTGGCTTCCCATTGTAGTTAACATCGGAGGCAGACCGATTGTTGATGTATCATAGATGTACGACTTCCCATTTATGAGGGAATGGTCTAGGACGCCATTCTTCTTGGCAAATTTCACTCGAAGTAGTGGTCAAGTAGAATGGTTCACCGGCCAAATTTTCTCGGGTTCAAGGCCAGGAGGCCAAGAATCAACCGCTTGATGTTGATGCAGATAGACATTCCTCGAGGGCGACTCATTCTTTCGTGATAATAATTTTGTTTAGTGTCGAGGAATGGCCCAAGGTGGGGAAATGGTCCTGGACAGCTATCACTCCTCGAGGCGACTCATTTGCTCCGTGCTGGCACCTTGTTTGGTGCCTGAGGAATGGCCTGTGGTGGGAGTAGTCCAGCTCAATCGTGGACGCTTATTCCTCAAGTGCGCACTCATTCTCCCTTCCAAAGCACCCTTGTTTGCGTCTGAGGGAATGGCCTGTAGTGTAAATAGTCCAGACAAGCCATTCCTATATGCACTCATTCTCTCCGTGTTACACTTTGTTTAGTGTCTGAGGGAATGGCCCAGGGTGAAGAATGGTCCAAGCATTTCTCGAGGGGCGCACTCATTCTCTCCGTGTTACACTTTGTTTAGTGTCTAAGAAATGGCCTGTGGTTGGAAATGGTCTAGGTTCAGAAATCAAAACAATCCTTCTTCCTTGGTTGAGAAGAATGTATGCATAGCCTATTATTGATATTCTATGTTGTGTGTATGCATATTCTTTCACTCACGCATGTGAGTGAAAGATTGGCCCTGATGATTATTATTGATATTCTATATTGAGGGCGCATATCTTTTTAGATCTCACGATGAGTGGAAAGATTGGCCCGTGATGACTCTGTTGATATTATATATCGAGGGCGCATTAATTTTTCGTAATTCCTCGGCATCGGAGTGAAAGATTGGCCCAGATGTTTCAGCTTTTAATATAACATTGTTTCTATGCATAAAGATCATTGTGGTGGCGCATTATCTCTTTAGATCTCACAAGACGGAGTGAAAGATTGGCCCGCATGATGCTTTATCATAACATTGTTTCTCGCGTGATGCTCTTAGATGTTTGTTATGAAGACTATATGACAAGAGATGAAGACTACTATGGTGGAATATGTTTCACTGATTATCGATCAAGTACTTGTGTGTTAATTTGATGTGGTAGTTAACCACTGGATTGTAGTTGTGTACTAAAGGAATAGAAACAGGTGTGTTCTATAAATTGATATTGTACCAGTTGTCATTGGAGATTATCCAGTCGGATAATTATGACAGGTGCTTGTGGTGCTACCAATTGAATGCTCTCGTTGTGCTCAAGACCATTGTTGTTCTAATTGCCTTGAAGATCATCGCCAGCCATCGAGATGATGATCATTCGTATGAATGATGAACAGATTTTCCAGAACTTAAAAACAGCTCTCAGAAGCTTAATTCACTTGTATCACTCTATGATGAGAATGACTCTATTAGCATCATATTATCATTGAAGTATGGTTACGAAGATGATGCAGTCGAGTAGTAATGGTGATGCTCATGATCTATTCATGAAATAGTCTAGATGACTATATTGATGCTACCGGAAATGGTATGTTTTGTGCTCAAGTCCATTACCGTGAAATACCCTCTAGCTAGGAGGGAGGTTAATATTATGGTAGTTGTGGAGGTATTTAATTTACATGTGAACCCCATCGAATAGAAGACTCGGGAAGCAAGAGAAACCCTAATGAATTGACTATCAACCCTAGAAGCCTTGTCGGGTCAAGAATATAATTTATATTAGCTATTAGCCTCCAAGAGAAGAAGTCGCCGTAATTAATAATAATATAACAACAAACACCTACCCATGAGAAGTCGGCCCCGCAAGAACTCAAGTAATTACTATAAAGGCTGTGGCTTCATTTGACACATCTCCCGGACTCTAGCTTTCCTAGTTGGCGACCGCAGCCTGTACCGGTGCATAGGTTTGGAGGGAGGGACAGGTGGAGCAGCCGCAGCGTTAAAGCAAGTTTCAGTTTTTGGTTTGGATATCTCTTGGCTAGGGTTTGACTATCCGAATAACTTTTGTGATGCGCGATCCTTGGGGAGAGATGTACCGCCTTTGTTTGGCTATCTAGCCTAGGTCACTCTGCAGGAATTCCCTCGTGTCGCATGGGGCCAAGGTGCTCGGAGGAGGCTTCCGCCTCAAGGGTTGGGAGGCGTTGATATCTGCCGTGGTAAAACGAAAGCACACCATCTTATGGTATTCTAACATGGGTATGGATTTAGATTCCAAACCACATACATTTCTATAAGGGCATGTCACATTCAACCCTAACTTTTGCATGACTTTGAACGGCATTATGTTGGCACCTGCCCCAGTATCTAACATGCAGTTGTTGAGGCTTTTGTCTTTCATTATTAAGGTCATGAAGAAGGGAGGGTTTTCTCCATATTGAGCCCGATCGGCTTGTAGCATGATAAGGGGATCCATGGGTTCATCCGATCCTTGAAATAAAGTGTCAAAGCGTTCCTTGATAGATGGGACCTCAATGGCTTCTTAGGGGAATGTTTACGCATCTTGATAATGCCCCTTCAAAGTCAGTCGAGGAAATTTTCTTGATGTCTTGGGGAAGAAGTACTTCCAAAGGTAGCTTTGTCCTGGTCACAGAGGTTGGTTCAACCGCCTCTCCGTATACCTCCTGAAATTCTTTGTCCCTTTAGCTTCCTCATGATTCCCCGGTCCAAATTTTGTTTATCACCGCCATCCCTTGCTGACCTCACGCTTCATCGCTTCCCTCGATGCTCAAGATCGTTGATATTACTTTATTTGAGGACCTTCCATGAAGTGGTCCATGTTGTTCACTTTTTGATGGCCATTATTATTGTAAAGACACTCATGCTCCCAAATTTTACAAAGCATCGAAGGCCATTCTCCAATGAGAGGCCATAACACTGAGGCTAGCGTGGTGATTTGGAGAATCAACCAGCCTGGTGAGGTATTGACAAAGCCGTGGGGAACGCATAAACCTCGGTGGAGTCAAACCAAAAGTCGGGCTTAACGAGATGCTAAGGTGTGGAGTCTAGTTCTATGTTAGAACTAGAGTGTAATGATGATTTGGTAACTAAAGTCTTGAGTCTGGCTCTATGTTAGAACTAAAGTGTAATGGATGAGTTGCAACTAAAGTCTTGGAGTCTAGTTCCACTTTTAATAATGTTGAGTTGCAACTAAAGTCTTGTGTCTAGTTCTATCTTAGAACTATAGTATAATGTTGAGTTGCAACTAAAGTTTTGAGTCTGTAACTAAAGTGTAATGTTGAGCTGCAACTAAAGTCTTAAAGTCTAGTTCTAAGTTCAACTAAAGCATGTCAGCCTCAAGTCTAGTTCTAAGTCTCGAACTAAAAGCATGTCAATCTCAAGTCTAGTTCCCAAGTTCTAACTAAAGTGTAATGTTGAGTTGTAACCAATCTCAGTCTAGTTCTAAAGTTCGAACTAAAGTGTACGCTTGAGTTGTAACTAATCTCAAGTCTAGTTCTAAGTTCAAACTAAAGTATGAAGTCGAGTTATAATTAAAGCATGCAAACAAGTTAATATTTTGAGCATCTCCTCTTCCCCTCTTCAACCATATAAGCAGATCAAACCCTCTCTCAACACGGCTACATCACGGGGCTTGCAACACAGTTTTGAAACTGAGTTTTCATATGTAGTTTGAGGGTGAAGTAATAGAGGGATCACATCAGTGATAAGAGGTAGCATCATATCAAAGGTCTATTTCAGCAAGGTCTTGCAAGTCTTTGTCGTCGAGTCATCTTCGCAAGCTCTTTGAGAGAAGTACATCTATGATGATATTTGTAAGAGATCTTTCATTAATGCAATAAAGGAATATTGTTTGTCAATTTTTCTTCCCGTACCGTATATTTCCGTGGTATATGTGTTGTTGATATGCATGTTTACTTTACCTACATAATTATTAAGTATTCAGTTATGATTCTGTATTGTTGGAAGGTATTAAGTCGGAATCAAAGCATTGAAGAAAATAAAAGAATTCAATCCCATAAGAAATCAAGCCTCTCAATTTAACAGCCCCAATGTGCTTCACTGCATCCTAGGCACCAAGGGTTTTCATCCACAACGCTTGTAGGGGCCAAGGTATTTGGGACTCTTTGCTCATTCCTAGTTTATAGAATTGATTCCCCTTTGAAATTGCCCTTTGTACCTGACCCTAGGTGCTTGGTTTTGGGATCTTTCAACTCTGACAATCCCACCATCATTTTCTCTTGATTTCTCGCGATACCATCCATAGAAGCTTGTAACTTGGCTATACTAGTGCAAAGGTCTAAGGTAGGTTCAATGTTGTGGACTATCTTTGGTTTGGTATCCACCTTCCCCGGATTTGGCAGTAAAAGGCTCAATTTTAGATGAGAGAAGGTTAGCCTCAAATCTAGTAGCCAGCTTTTGGGCTTCTTGAACGGACAAGGTTGAGGATTTTTGTCTCTAAGGAGTTACCCTAACTGGCCATTGAAAGACTTGGTGTAGATGTGGACAAGGTAATCATCTTTTGGATGATGGCTTGTAGGGATCCTTTATGTTAGCAGTCTCAACCTAGTGTGGAACTCTTGAATAGATTCATTTTCATATTTCTCAAGGTTATTTAGTCGGGTGAGGAGTATGTTAGGGTCTTCTTTGATACCCATCTTTTGAGAAAGGCCTCTACAAGTCTATCCATACTAATGCTACCATCGGGAAGGCTATTGTACCAACATCTTGAAGCATCATAGAGGGTAGCGGAGAACAACTTCATGACTAACCAAAGATCAATACCAATTGGGTGAAGCTGAAAAATGCCCAAAAGCTGCTCATGTGCTTTTCGGCATTGATGGTGTCAGTACCAGTGAATTTGGGCAACCATTTCTCATATTTAGGTGGCATCTGCCTAGGGTAGCCTGGTATGGCTTACATGTCTAGTGGTTTGAAGAGTAGATGACCATTGGCTTTGATTGTTAGTCAATTGGCCAGAGTGGTAGTCCCTCGCAACGACATGGTTTTCAGAAGGAAGACTCTTTCCAAAAAGTGATTTTACAATGAGAGCTTTTGTGAGGTTTCCTTCTCCTTCTGAATGATAAAGGAGGATTATTGAACCCTGAACCTCTTTTTGGTTAGTGGAGTTGCCAGATAGTTTACTTGAAACTACCAAAGAAAAAGGGAAAACACCCTAGTTGAGTCGCCAGGTAAGCTTGTAAGAATAAGACTCTCTGAGGCAAAGCTTACTGAAAAGTGTCGTCTTGAGGAGAATTGACAGTGTTCCCCGACAACGACGCCAAAATGTTATCGCACATTTTGTAGCTAGGATAAAAGGCTATAAGATAGAGGGCCAAACTAGCGTAACAAGAACCAATCCCACCCAATGTCACCACAATGGGATGGTTCTTTCTCTTTAGGGAGGTTAGGCCCAGGGGAGACGTCCCCGGTGACCTAGGGTTTTGAAGAGGCAAAGGCTAATAAGATCAAGATAAGGTTTTACCCCTTCACAAGTCACCACCCAAACAGATAGTCCGGCCAAAGGCCAATAATGAAACAAAAACCCTAAAGAAGTGTACCTGCCTGGAACAAAGTAACAACAAACTGATATGTGCAAGCTATTCGTGGGTTAGTACTTCATAAGACTATCTGATAAATATATAAGCAATATGGAAATAAATGTTGACGAAGTCAATGTTTATCAATAGCAATGAAAAGTTATAAAACTTCACCACTAAATACTAGAACAATGTAGTATTCAATGTAACCAACCAACACCTTAATCAATTAATGCTTAAACCATCATTCAATTGCTTTTAAAACCAAACGTTGCTTCTTTAAAGATGAAATAACCAATGATGACATCAGCAACTAGGGTTAGAGTAGTTAATGTTTGAAATTCAGAAAAAAGGTTTCGAGAGTGTTGTGATCAATGTTTCACTTCAACATTGGAGGACTTTAGATCAGTGCCTTAGGGTTTAATGGAGTCAAAGCTGAAGGACGCAAGAGTTGAAGGATGGCGAATTTCAAGGACTAGAGGGAAGAGTTTTGAGGTGTTGTTAAGGCAAGGCCTCAAAATCAAAACCCTAGGGGAGAGAGGCTCACTTCGGTGTCACTACAGCAAGGCCTCGTGCTCTCTCCTCCTTCACGGCAAAACGGCTAGCCCAAGAATAAAGTATATAACCAAAACAAGAGGGTTTAATGAGATAAGGTGTTGCTACAGCAAGGCCTTTCAGCAAACCCTAGAAAGAGTATGGCCCTAGTGTAGTAGACCTAGGCCAGGGACGTCTCACTCTTCTTGGCCTTCAAATAGTACGGCTAGCAAAAGAAGAAGAAGAAATAGGAGTGTAGCTATGGCTAGGCTCTCTTTTCCTTCTTCAATGGCTGAAAATTTCTCTATTAGGGGACATGAGACAAGGACCTACTTGTGTGCTTGTCACCTAGGGTTTTGATTCAGCAAATTATAAACATATGCAAGAAAGACTACAACCATTCATCTAAGAAGTTTTGCAGAAAAATACTTACAATTCATCAAGAAATAACCATGCAAACCCTAGTTGTAACACCTTCCTTCAAGAGAAACACCATAAAATGCAAAAAATATCTTCCTTCAACAAGTGCGCCTCACTTAATCAGCCAAATACCCAAGATAGCGCGCAAATTTCAGACCTCCTTATGGAGTGAATGAGTAGTGATAAAATGAGAGTCAAAATCCCTCATTTATACAAAACCTTGACCTAATTTTACCTTTTAGGTCAAGTAAAAGGCCGACAAGGCCATAATATCAAATCATATTGTTTTTACATTAAATTGTCAAGTTAAAATCCTAAATCAAGCTGAAAAGAGAGTAAAAGCCCCTTTAAGAGAGGCGCTAGCCCCTTCTAGGGCAAATGTAGCCTCCTGGAGCAAGACGTTAGCCCTTTTTGGGCTCCTCCAAGCTGCCACACATGCCAAACTGCCTTGTCCATCTGCCAACATGCTCATGATGACGTCATAAGCCTCCTGGTGACGTCCTAGGCCATCCAAAGCCAACGTCCCACTGAAAAAGGGTCAATCCCCCTAGGTCAAGCTGTGTCGAGGTGCCTTTGGTGGAACATCATCTTCTTCTTCGGTGCAAAGCCCTTGATCAACTCTGTCCTGTCTCTCACCCCTGATGGGGTCTGAGCATCCATCTGGCAGGCTCTTCAGCCCCATGGGGGTCCGAACTGATCATCTCCCCATGTGTACCGGTCTAAATGGTACCTGTCTGTCAGGCATGGTCCTGCACATCAAAAGCTACGCCCTCCATGGACTCATCAGTCACAGGGATCATAGCAATGTTAATCACATCTCATCATCAACATGAAATCCCTAATACATCAGTCAATAGCTCAAAGACGTTACACAAACGTACAATACAAGTTTGAAGAAAAGGACAAGGCGTTCTATTGGGCTAGTGTCCACTGGAAAAGGAAAGTTCTCGAGAAGACCTCATCGAAGCCATAAGTGAGGTGATGTGGTCAGGGGATGTCCAAGCATGTGGGTGCAGTGAGGGCCAAGGATGCAAAAGGTGTTACCTATGGGTGCCTTTGTAAAAGGCAAGTTGTACCTGTCATGGATGCATTTTTCCAAGCCCATTCTTGCCTTTATTCTTTTTATTCTTTTTATTCTTTTATTTGTTTTTTGTTCAAGAGCTAATCAGGGGACACTGCCGTGGCGTGGTGACCAAAGCTGACAATGTTACCCACAAGTACTTTCGCAGAAATGAGAAGGCTGGCTCGTGATGAGACCCCCTTTCCCTTGGCCATGCAACCAAGAGTCACTGCCCTGGCGTGGTAACCAGTTGGTGGCAATGTCATACTGCTAGGTACCCATGAACCTAATAGGTTGGCTCGTGATGAGACCCCCTATCCTCTGGTTAGTTCTTGTTTTATTACTTTTTCAGGTCCCTCTTGTTTCTTGCTGAGAAGCCTTTTATTGCTTTCTCGGGGATCCCTAGGCGAAGCATCTCGAGGTTTATTCTTAGGCTTTTATCTTTTACCAGCTTGCTTTTACCTTCTGGGCCTTCAGCCCCTTCTTCCCACGAGGTAAGGTGCAATCCTAAAAATAGGTCAACCCCATGCCCGGACAAGTGGAATGGGATAAGTGAGTGGGAAAGAAGATGTAAAAGTGGTGCTATGGTGGGAGCGGACGATGGCCTCTCAGAAATTCCCCCAATGGAAAACCAAAACCTACAGACACAGGCTTGCCAGGGCACCCTGTCAATCCCCCCAAACATGGTCAAGTGGGCAAGTGTAAGATCCAAGCAGTAGTTCGAAATAAAAGGAATCAGATGCACATATTCAAAGGTTTTAATGATCAAAAGCGACACATACCATGATACCCAGACCAATTGCCTCATGGAGCAAGAACCATTTCTGATACAGGACCAAGCCGATGGTGATGGATGCTACCGCTGCTGACAAGATAAAAATGATGGAAGAAGAAAAGGTGGGCCCTCCAGGGCCATGCTCAAGTCAATCCTGCTCTCGATACTCCATGTCTAGGACCAGTGGGCCTCGAGACATGATCTCCTAGTTATCCCTGAAAAGTGGGGATAACAGGAGCAAAAGAATCATTGCAGATTCAATCAAAGATCACCTGATTCCTTATGTGTCATCAAAGAAGACTCCGAAAGAAATGTTTGATGCCCTAAACAGACTATATGAAGGAAAGAACATAAATCGGAAGATGAATCTAAGAACTCGGCTCAAGAATACAAG
>SNQJ01S0247275.1:0-12525 GCA_010110895.2 Picea sitchensis
GTCAAAGCCATCAGGGAATTTCATTAATTCCAAACCTTGTGGTGGTTTGATATCAGCAGGGATAGCATTGTATAGATTGTTGAAACGATTGTAGTAATATTGCACTATCTCTCCTTGGTTCCTTCTTATGTTCTCATACTCTGATAGAATCTGGAGAAGATTTTTCTTTACCTCCCACCTGTCAAGGAAGGTTTGATGAAAGACAACAATATCAGTAATGGTAGCAACATGTAAGGTTTTGAACTACCTTTTTACTTCTCCTTTCAGATTTTGTGCAAATAATATCATCTGCACATCAGCTTCATCTAATTCCTGCAGGTCAAAATAATCATTCATTTTGTCAACATGTTTTTGTGCATTCAGGGGACTAGTACTATCAAACTGCAGGAGTCTGGTTTGATAATCTTGAGGCATGTCATGTAAAGGAGAAACCAATACCAATGGAGCATATCTTCCTGCCATGATTGGTGGAGGAGGCTGAACAACAACTTGTGTGACAAGAGAGGTAGTGATTGAAGCTATAGAAGATGAAGGGATTGGAGGAATGGAGTGACCTGGATTAGGTTTTGCAGAAACTGCAGAAATAGTTAAAATAGGAATTTTGACGGACTACTGAAGATGGCATTTGTCTAAGGATTGACCAAGATTCACAACTAGGTCTTCGAGCTTATCAGTCTCAGGGTGAAAATGTTGATCAAATTCATCTCTAGGAGAGAGTATTTCAGAGGTCCTGGGCTGAAAGACGGTTTGATCTAAGACCATTTTACTGAAAAAACTATCAGATTTTGTCCAGAAAATATTTGGTTGAAAGAATATATTAGACTCAAGTTCTGGACAAACAACTAACTTCTCTGGGATGGAAAGGTACCTTGGAAGTGGGTTGTTACTCCTTGAAATATCTGCAGTATTTTTCTTCCTAAGTAATCTTTCAGGATTATCTATTGCTATTGCAGGTTCTGGGTCACGATGAGATCTAGTAAAAATGCTTTTGGGAGCCAGAACTGTTGATTTTATTCTTCTTTTTGGAGATTTTTAACTATTATATACAAAATTTAACAACCTATGAACATTATTTCTAGATAATATTTAGGGTTTGTGATTCTTTCAGAAATAAAGTTATCTTTGTCTAGGGGAAAGAAATCAAGGGGTGGAAAGTTTGTTCAGTTCTTCCCCAGTATGGTCGTCGTTTATGTTATCACTCTGTAAATTCCCAGAGGTTGTTGTGAGGCAAGAAGAAATTTATCATAGGTAACCTTAACCAACCACTTCGAAATTGGGAGCTATCCCTACTAGTTTCAGAGAGGGATCTCTCTGTAAGATTTAGATTTGTTTGGATTTTCAGATCTTAGGCTAGTTAAAAAAAATAGAACTGAGTTGTTTGTATTGTTTTTTCATAAAATGGATGAATGTCACTTACGCTTCCATTGGGCTATGGGGTCTGTTTTATAAAATAGAGGTCAAAGGACAGTTTTTAGAAGATTTGTTTTACAGGGCGAGATAGTGCAACTGTTGGATTCTTTAGGAATAAAATGATGTATTTCTAAAAAAGGTGAGGTATCAGTTAGAACAAAAAATCATTTAAGAAATTATTTGTTATAACATCAGAACGAAAACATTTAAGTATATAAAATATTAAGAACAGAGTACACAATGGAAAATTCTGCAACTTTAACTTCTTTTAAAGATTAGATTAGAACAACAATATGATAACTGAGAAAGAAAGAAAAAATTACGAAGACAGAGGAAACTTCGCCAACAGCTAACACGTAGGAATCCTGTGAAATGTCTCTTTGTATTACTGGAATAACCTCTTCATAAAAATTACGACGATTATAGATTTCTTGGGCGTAAATATCAACCCTCATTACTTCTAAGTTTGAAATATTTATAATCGAAATTTCAAACAACCATGTCAATAATGATCAGGACGTGGCAGACTCTGAATCTAACTAACTAGATAACAAGATGCAGAAATATAGTAATTGATGATGATGTGTCGAATCTCTCATGTTGATTTTGGGGAAGATCATTGGTGAGTCATTAAGATGACTTTGACTACGCTGGACACTGAGTTGGATGAGACCTTTAACTTTACTCAATCAATTCACACAGCTCATCCCATCTTTGTGTGCTTGGGATGGTGACTTTCAATAGCCGACGGTAGATTTCATCCATCTTGGTGTACTTAGAAAAAGTCGGCTTAGTGAGGAAAATGTACCTGATTTCGTGTTGTATGTTGAGGTTAGGTTGCAAAGTTTCCAAGAACGCTTTGCATGTGAAGCTTGTCTCTCAAGATTGTATCTTGTTTGGAAAGAATATTTGAGTTCCTGGAGGCTTTCAACCTCCATTTCCATCCTATTGATACCTCTTCCTCGCAGATTCATCTCCTCAATGGAGTTGCCAATGGAATTTATGTTGTAGTGGTCATTGGCACAACTGTTGTACTGATTTATGCAATGGGAACTGCACTCAATGGAATGACTTCCATTGTGGTTGATTGTTCCTTCTCTTTCAATAACCTTTCCAATTCTGCCTCCATTTCCTTTATCTATACATTATGCTGGATGATTAGCTTCAACAATTCCTCTTTCTCATCTTTTGCCTCAGTTATTTCTTTAGCTTGTGAATCCTCTGTTGGTGGCAATTTCAGTTGTTTTCTCAGAGATGAAATGTCAGCATTCTTTTTATTTATGATCTCCTCTACTTATTTTACATTTGAGGGATCATACCCATTCTTGAGCACCAACTCCTCTAAGTATTTTATTCTGTTATCCTTTGCAAAAGAGGATATCTTTTCCAACTTCAATTGGGTATGAACATTGTTTAGAGATACCTGTAACTGTGTTTTTGTAGAGGAAGCATGTTCCAATTTGGAGAAAACCATTTCTCCAGTCTTTCTACGAAAATCCATTTGGTCAGCTGGATGGACTTTTTTGGTGTCAAAAACCATAGTTGACATTTTGTAGTTAGTGAGCTCTTTGGGTTGAGGTACCTGTGCTTGAAAAAATGCCAGATGCATTCTTCCTTTCTCTACGTCAAAAGTTGACAACAGTCTGTGTTGGGCCATGGAGTTTTTCTTCTAGAATGATGCAGACCCCCAACCCTCAGGCCAAGATCTGCATAGGATTGTTCTTCTTAGAATCCGTAGAACAAAATTAGTTCTTTCGGGCCCTCATCAGAACCCCACGAATTCAATCTATAGGTCCTTTTCCAAAAATCCCACCTGCGCAAACATGCACTAGGTGTGATTCTTCACCTCTTTCTCACCGAACCCAAAACAGAGTTCTCCCTTGACCCAACAGTCCTGGTTGTATCATGATTTCGGTGACCAGGAGTTTGAAATACAGCGACCCAATCCACTGCCTCCTCTGCTTCCCGATCCCCGAAATGTTGAAATGTCGAAATGTCGAAATAGGCTCAATGGCTCTGACTCATGGCTATTCCTCCGAATTCTTCGGGGTTTCACAATTTCACGAGTCGAGACTCCACGTCTCCCAACTCCTGGCCTCTCGAATACCCGGGTCCCGAAATACCTAAATGCCAAAAAGACAGTCCACAACAAAGCGCTACTGGATTTCATGATTTTGCAAACTGTGATGCAAGTGCTCCCTCTGTTCTCTGTCCCTCGAATCTCTTGCCTCGAAATGCCAAAATCTGATTGACCACAGCCCGCTTTTCAGGATTTCAGAATTCACAATTTTGCGATTCCGGCTGCAGATGGTTCTTGGTCCTTTGATCTCCCGGACCCCAAAATGATGAAATGTCGAACTCCAAAATGGTTGCTTCCTCCGGGACCACATCCCTGCTCCAAGGACACGTCGCATTTCGTGACTTCAGGGTTTTCAACCCAAAGTGTCCTGACCCCTTGTTATCGAAATTCCTGAAATGCGGAATTCTGAAATGTCAAAATGTCGAACCCCACTCCAAAGGGGAATCAACGGTGCCTGATGAGCCTTCCGAAGGCTGTCTATCACCACTTCACCTATATATTATCCTGGTTCACTCCTTGCACAGGTCTTTTTCCTGCTTGAGCTTCAACTGCTTGAACCTTAATGGTCTTTGTCCCTTCCTCTCCTTGAAGGGGTGGAAATGCCCTCCTCTGCAATGTCTCGCTCAAGCATGCCTTACTGAGCCTACAGGATGTTCATAAATCCTGTGAGTGTCTCCTCCTATGACACTTCTCTTCTCTCTGAACTCAAATAGAGTTGCTTTAGTGCGCATTTGCACCAACTCAATGCCCACCTAGAAAAGTTCTCCAGAATCCTCAGTGACTCTGTGTTCTCTCTGAACTCGAAATAGAGTTCTCTTGTTCATTCTATGCACTTTCTCAATGCCCTCCTGACAGTGTTTCCACAGAACTTCAGACGTTCTGTCTTCCCTTAACTCGAAATAGAGTTCCTCCTGTGCATTCCTTGCACTCGCTCGATGCCCTCCTGGTAGAGCTCTACAGAACCTTCAATGATTTGTTATCTCTATTCCTTCCTCTGCACAGTCTTACCTCGAAGGTGTTCAGCAACCTTGAGGTTTCTCCCTGGGTTTAATACTTCCTCTAGTGCACCCTCCTGGCACAACTATGTCTGAAATTCTGCAGAATTCAGAAGTGCATTCTATGCACTGACTCAATGGATCCTGTGCATTTGCTCAATTCCCTCCTGGCAGAGCCTTTACAGAATTCTTAGCAATTCTTCTTCTCCTCTCTGTGATCTCCTCTACACAGTTCTTCCTTCAGGGTGTTCAACAACCTTGAGGATTTTTCCTTGAGTTAATGACTTCAGCTGGTGCGCCCTCCTGGCATGTCTTTGTCTAAAATTCCACAGAATTCAAAAGTGCACTCCTGCACTGGTTTTCAGAGACTGCAGTACTCTATCATGCACTCTTGCATGAAACCACAAAGAACCCAAACCTGAAAATCAAAGAACTCAACAGATAGGGAAATCTATTTATCCCTGCAAATGCACATCTAACATACATCTACAACATATCATCACAAATAAAGACATTCATTCATGAATTCATAAACACATGAACAACAACATGCAGGAAAAATTGCTATGATCATATTAATTAAGAATGCCTGATTACAATGTGTTCGAGCTCGGACTGGAATAGAGTCTCATCTCTCCTCTCTTCTCCCTACAGATACAAAGGATCTTTTTACAAAAGGGGGATCTCCAAGCTCTTCCCTCCATCTTCCCCAACTCTCATTAATTTACAATGAATTACATTGAATGGTTGTCTAGTCCGAATCAGATCTAGATCTCAGCCTTACAACTATTTAAGGAAACCTTTATCTAAAGCCTGCGCACATGCATGGATTTTGGCTCTTTGGCCTTACAACATTTAATACAATTTCAAAATTTGAAATTTTAAAGTGAGAGGGATGCGCCTCTCCTCTCCATTGAAAATGCACTTCGATGTGCTAGCTGGATGGCATGTAGCTGGCTTGGAGCGATGCTCCTGCATCATACTCCTCTGCGGTGAAAAATTCATGAGCTCATGCTCATGAGCTTCCCAACACCACTGTTGAAATCCACCTAGATCCCAAACAGTTCTTTGGAGTTGTCCATCTTCTCTATTGCTTCACTGTTGTTGTTGCTCTTGCTGTCCTGTTGCTATGGCAGGTTCTCCTCTACTCAGCTTCCCTTTGTTGACCACTTCTACTGATCTAATCATCAACCTTCTGATCTCCTCAGTTATCTCATCCAGCTACTACCATGGATGGCTCTCCTTTTTCAACCTGCTCCACTGCACTTCTTCCCTACAAATGGGTATATCAACTAGATCTCCCCTGTTCTTTTCTTCCTCTCTTGTGGCATTGAGTTGCCACTCTAATGCAGACTCCAATTATGCAATCCTATCACTGAGTTGTTGCTCAACTTCCTTCTCTGACATCTTTTCTTCTGCCAGTTATTCTGCTGGTTCAGCTCCAGCTTCCTCTAGCTTCTCCTCAGACTGGAATTTTCCTTCATCTATTGTTGCATGCCTTGGCATTGCAGTCATCATCATCTGTTCAGCTCCCTGGCTAAAATTTTTGAGTAATTCCTCGAAATTATCCTCTGTTATCATATGCATGACTGTCTCCTTATGGCAGCCATATACTGGCTCTAGATGGTTCAACCAATCCTCCAGCATTTCTAACTCCTTCTCCCATGGAGTGAGCATCTCAACTATGTACTCCTCTTCTTTTCCTTGGTCAGCTTCTAATATCTGCTCCATCTCTTTGACAGTCACAACTGGTTGTCCTTCTGTTGTTGCTGCACCCGCAACATCTTCCTTGGCCTCAATTGGGCTATATGGTAGGAATACCTTTATCCCTCCAATCATCAGAATGCTCTTATGATCTTCCGTCTGGATGGTACAAGTTTCTAACTTGTCATCATATTCATTCACATGGTCTACAAAACCACATGAATCTTCACTTCTCAGCACTCCTTGTTGACCTGAACTCACTCCTGAGTCCCTAAGACTTTCAGACAGTCTCATCTCCTCTCCCTTGCCCACCTGGAAATATGGGATTTCCTCTCTGCCCTCCTGGCAGTCTATGAGATCCTCCAACGATCTCACGTCATTTCCCTCCTGGCAATTTCAAATTTCATCACTGCCCTCCTGGCAGTATACGAGACCTTCACTTGATCTCTTTCTATTACCCACCTGGAAATTTGAAAGTCCATCTCTTCCCACCTGACATTCTATGAGATCTTTGCTCGATCTGACCTCTCCAACATCAATGAGATTTCTCCTAGCTTCTGGTTCACACACATGAACCATCTCCTCTGTGGCCCTTAGGCTTTCCACATACCTCAGCCACCTCCTCGATAGCCTTCGCTGTATTTTGGCCAACAATTTCTTGAATGGCCATTTTTCTTTCCTTTTCATGGGCCATTCATACACCCAATGTGGCTTTGCATCTTGTTGCATCTGTAGTGCAAGATCTTCCATTCTCACCCTTATCTCAACACATTCCAGATCCATCTCTGGATTTTTCTTCTGCTTGCGGTCTTCCCTGTGACCACACCCATGGCCTTCAGTAGCCATCTTCTTATTCCTGTCTGCCCTCCTGGAAAACTTTTTGTTGTCACTCTGCAAATGAGAGTGCTTCCAGCCTTTCCTTCAGTCCTCCTGACTGTTTATTGACTGTTGCGTATCTGCAAACAATCACCACAGAGCTTCAACACTATGTCTTCCTTCTTCTTCTATCTGTAAGAAAATATCGGCACTCCCTACCTATGTCGCCTATAGAAGTCAAATATATGCTCTGATATCAAACTGACATAGACCCCCAACCCTCGGGCTAAGATCTGCACAGGATTGTTCTTCTTCGAATCCGCAGAACCAAATTAGTTCTTTTGGGCCCTCATCGGAACCCCACGAATTCGATCCATGGGTCCTTTTCCGAAAACCCCACCTACACAAACATGCACCAGGCGTGCATATTCACCTCTTTCTCACCGAACCTGAAACAGAGTTCTCCCTCAACCCAATGGTCCTGCTGTATCGGGATTTCGGTGACCAAGAGTTTGAACTGCAACGACCCAATCCACTGCCTCCTCTGCTTCCCGATCCCTGAAATGCTGAAATGTCGAAATAGGCTCAACGGCTCTGGCTCCTGGCTATTCCTCCCAATGCTTCGGGGTTTCTTAATTTCACGATTCGGGACTCCACGTCTCCCGACTCCTGGCCTCTCGAACAATTGGGTCTTGAAATACCAAAATGTTGAAAAGACGGTCCACAATAAAGCGCTACCGGCTTTCACGATTCGAAAAATCGTGATGCAGGTGCTCCCCATGTTCTCTGTCCTTCGACTCTCTAGGTCCCGAAATGCCGAAATCTACCTGACCACGGCCCTCTTTTCAGGATTTCGGAATTCACGATTTTTCAATTCCGGCTATAGACGGTTCTTGGTCCTTTAATCTCTCGGACCCCAAAATGTCGAAATGCCAAACTCTGAAATGGTTGCTTCCTCCGAGACCACAGCCCTACTCCAAGGACACATCGTGTTTCATGACTTCGGGGTTTTCAACCCAAAGTGTCCCGACCCCTTGTTATCAGAATTCCTGAAATGCCGAAATGTCGAAACCCACTCCAAAGGGGAACCAACGACTCCTAATATTTTTCGGATTTTGCGAAACGGAAGTCCGCGATACAGTGACTCCAAATCTCCTGTCACACCAATCCCTGAATTCGTGAAATATGAGTTCGTTCAGGATCCGATGACTATCGGTCCTTTGCATTGGATCTGATGGCCCAGATCTAATATTTTTCTCTCTCTCCTTCTATTGTCTAGACATGAAACTCAACGGTCCAGATCTTTCCTCCCCAACTGATCTAACGAAAGATGTGCTCTACCTTGAGCATGGCCTTCTTCCTTTTCCTTGGAATATTTTCTTGCTCCAAAATGCCTCAACCTTTGTCTCTGCTACGAAGCCTATAACCTTGGCTCCCACCTATATTCTAAGAGGCGTTCCTCCTCCTGAGCTTCTCAAACTTTGAACCCTCCAAAGGGTTTTCTCAACCTTTGCACTCCTTGCAGGGTCCTTGCACGCAATTGGGATACCTCTTCTGAGCTTAAGAACTTTGAGACAAGTTCTCACCTATGCACACTCCTTGTTCCTGAAGATCCTTCCGACGGCTATCTATCACCACTTCACCTGAATATTAGCCTGGTGTACTCCTTGCACATGTCTTTTTCCTACTTGAGCTTCAACTGCTTGAACCTCAATGGTCTCTGTCCCCTCCTCTCCTTGAAGGGGTGGAAGTTCCCTCCTCTGCAACTTCCCTCTCAAGCACGCCTTGTTGAGCCTACAGGATGTTCAAAAATCCTGTGAGTGTCTCCTCCTATGACACTTCTCTTCTCTCTGAACTCAAACAGAGTTCCTTCTGTGCACATTTGCACCAACTCAATGCCCACCTGGCAAAGTTCTCCAAAATCCTCAGTGACTCTGTCTTCTCTCTGAACTCGAAATAGAGTTCTCTTGTGCAATCTATGCACTTGCTCAATGCCCTCTTGGTAGAGTTTCCACAGAACTTCAGATGTTTTTTCTTCCCTTAACTCGAAATAGAGTTCCTCCTGTGCACTCCTTGCACTTGCTCGATGCCCTCCTGGCAAAGCTCTACAGAACCTTCAGTGATTCTGTTATCTTTATGCCTTCCTCTGCACAGTCTTACCTCCAAGGTGTTCAGCAACCTTGAGGTTTCTCCCTAGGTTTAATACTTCCTATGTTTCTCCCTCCTGGCACAACTCTGACTGAAATTCCACAGAATTTAGAAGTGCATTCTATGCACTGACTCAATGCATCCTGTGCATTTTCTCAATGCCCTCCTGGTAGAGCCTTTATAGAATTATCAACAATTCTTCTTCTCCTCTCTATGTTCTCCTCTGCACAATTCTTCCTTCAGGGTGTTCATCAACCTTGAGGATTCTTCCTTGAGTTAATGACTTCAGCTGGTGCACCCTCCTGGCACGTCTTTGTCTGAAATTCCATAGAATTCAAAAGTGCACTTCTGCACTAGTTTTCAAAGACCATAGTACTCTTTCATGCACTCTTGCATGAAACCACAAAGAACCCAAACCTAAAAATCAAAGAAATCAACAGATAGGGAAATCTATCTATCCCTGGAAATGCACATCTAACATACATCTACAGCATATCATCAAACATAAATACATTCATTCACGAATTCATAAACACATGAACAACAACATGCAGGAAAAACTGCTATGATTGTATTAATCAAGAATGTCTGATTACAATGTGTTCGAGCTTGGACTACAACAGAGTCTCGACTCTCCTCTCTTCTCCCTATCGACTAACTGCCTATAGATACAAAGGATCTTTTTACAAAAGGGGGCTCCTCAAGCTCTTCCTTCCATCTTCACCAACTCTCATTAATTTACAATGAATTACATTGAATGGTTGTCTAGTCTGAATCGGATCTAGATCTCAGCCTTACAACTATTTAAGGAAACCTTTATCTAAAGCCTGCGCACATGCATGGCTTTTGGCTCTTCGGCCTTACAACATTTAATACAATTTAAAAATTTGAAATTTGAAAGTGAGAGGGTTGGGCCTCTCCTCTCCATTGAACACGTGCTTCGATGTGCTGGCTGGCTGGCGCGTAGCTAGCTTGGAGCGATGTTCCTGCACCACATAACTGAGCGTAAGTGTTGTTGGTCAACATCTGGTTCTTCTTTTTAATCATGTCATATTTTTCAAAAATGCTTAGAGGTACAGATCCTTGTGGAGTTTGGGTGGTCATATCTATATCCGTTTTCTTCTTTGAAGAAGGAGTGGACACCACCTGATGTTTTCCCTCAAAAACTTTGGCAAAGTAAGGATCTTCCTCACCAGACTTGTCAATAGCATGAGTGGTTTTGGGTCTTTAGTTATATACCTGAAAATCTTCTGTTGATACCTCAGTGATTGAAGGAGAGGAATTCTTTCTTGGCCTTTTTTCTTTTGGTATCTGTGGAGTGGTAGTCTTTGAAAAATATACTGAAGGAGCTTCTTGTTGTTCAGTATCTACCAGATTATTTGCCTCCCACTCTGTTTGATTCACATACTTTTCAATTTCTGGTTTGAGGGTGTGAGCATAAGGTGAAGTTTTGTTTTTGGATCTCATATTTTCAATGATCTCATTTGAATCATAACACTAAATGAAACTGGTGTTGAATTTCATTTCCTTTAATAGTTTATCTGCCTCTTCCCCATCAGCTCGATTGTTGCAGATAAACGGTCCTATTTTCCCTTTAATCCTCATCTGTTTTTTTTTATTCAGAGACACAAAATCAATGTCATCTGAATTTATCATCTGACGAATATACTCTAGTGCAATTATTCGAACAGGCACATACTTGGGAAGTTTATATGGACCTAGTTCATACCCATACACTCTGATCTCTGTGTGATTCTGATATAGGAACCAGTCCCCAGTTTTTGCGAGATCTGAAAGGTGCAGAACTCTTTGGATCTCCTCATTTATCCTCGGTTATGGTCTTCCACTGAGCATGCTTAATACTGGGTGATAAAACAACTTGATGAACTATTTGAAACTGAATTCAATGGAGTTTCTTCTTAGCAGGAACGTCCATAAAGTTATTGCTTGTGGTTTTTCGTCCTTGTCCATTTTCTACATGAGAAAAGGAAATTTGTTTTCCTGAAAGAACATAAACATGTAGGCCAATATTGAAGAATACCGGAACATGCCTTTTGTAGGGAAATGTTCCAGTTGCTCGTGCAGAGTTTCAGACAAAAAACTGCTTAAATCAAACTGGGTGGTGACTTTCTCTTCAGTAGAGAAAATGGACAGGAAACCTAGGATAGGTTCATCCACCCATTCGTCTGAGAAATAACCAAGAAAACAACACAGTGTTGAGATAATATGATTTCCCTTTTCGGAAAATATGGAGGAATGATAAGGAGGATTCTTCTTAGGAAATTGGGCATCTTGTGGGAGGAACAGCTCAAAGATTTATCCTCTTTGGGGAAAAGACAAGTTCTGATACATTTCGATCAATATTTCAATGGTGAGGGGAGAAAGGGGTTCGACTCTGGGCATCTGCATCATTTCACCAATGGCTTCGGGTGTAATAAGGAAAAAGGTTTCTCCAGATGAAGATATTATGGCTCTTTGATCAGGGAGGTAGTGCACTTGGCATTTGAGGGTGAATTCGGGAAAACTATGGACTTGGGGAAAAAGATACAGAGGGAAACTTGACTCCCAGAGCCCAATATCATCGCTCTGATCGATGAAGGTGTCTTTAAACCATGACTAAATCTTGGCAAAGTCGAATTCAGACCTGGTTACTGAAATTAAATAGTCTTTGTCTGCTAATGGGATCCGATCGAGATCGACATGAGGTGGGAGAAAAGGATTTTCCTCCACATTTGGATTTTTACTTTTGGGCACCATTGATTTTCCACCAGTACGTGCACACTGAACACACATTAGTAGGAAAAAGTTATGGCGGGATGAGATGTTGCAGAGGTGAAGGAAAATGGGTCTCTAATAGGCACGGAGTGTCAGTGAAGTGATGACTGAAACGGGGTTGGAATTTAGTGAAGGGGTGTCCATTGGGAGAAAAAGGACATGTCAGGTGAACAATGGGTATGTGTCCAATAATAAATGGTTAACGGGTCCTTTAGAGCGTGAGATGGTGGGTGAAAGATGTATGATGTGTGTACCTAGTTGACGTGCAAAATGGTGATTGGGGGATGAACGAAAATATATGACACGTAATGGTTAGATGGATGGGACATGCTGACAGGGTCATGAATTGGAACTTGCAAAGGGTTCTTTTGGGATTTGACATCTCTAGATGATGGTGGTGATTTGGAAAAATGGTAGGTGGTAAATGTTTGGTGTGGGGAGGTAAGATGCAATGAGATCATGCCATGTAGCGATGGGGCCTGCCTGAACACTGCTTCATTCTGGACCCCCCTCGCTATTAAAGGTACAAAGGTTGGGGGGGTTCGGGATCTCTTGTTGACCGATGATATGATCAAATCTAGATCATCCATTATTTCG
>SNQJ01S0247277.1:0-13071 GCA_010110895.2 Picea sitchensis
GTCTGCTCATTTCATCCCTGTCAAATCAACCTGCAAGGCAATAGATATCGCCCAGGTATTCATGAAAGAGGTATTCAGACTGCACGGTATGCTGAAAGAGATAGTGTCAGACAGAGACACAAAATTTACTTCCAATTTTTGGAAATCACTGATGGCTGGTTTAGAGACCAAATTGTTATTTAGCACTGCCTATCACCCTCAAACCTATGGACAGATAGAAAGAGTGAATCAAATATTAGAGGATATGTTAAGGATTCATGTGATGCATCAACCCAGGAAATGGGAAGACTACCTGCCACTGGTAGAATTCGCCTACAACAACGGCTACCAAGCATCCTTAAAGATGAGTCCCTTCGAGGTCCTCTATGGTAGGTCGTGTAATACTCTAGTCAGCTAGAGTAATCCTGTAAATAGGATTTATTTTGGACCCGACATGTTGAAATAAATGGAACAGCAAGTGACTCAGATAAAACAAAATCTGAAAGTCGCTCAGAACCGACAGAAAAGTTACGCTGACCAAAAGAGAACTCCAAGAGAGTTCAAAATGGGAGACCGTGTATATCTCAGAATTAAGCCCAGAAGGAGTTCCCTGAAAATGGGAGCTTGTGCCAAGTTGGCACCTCGGTATTGTGGACCCTTTGAGGTTCTAGATAGAGTGGGACCTGTAGCCTATCGACTCGCACTTCCTCCCACAGTAAAAGCACATAATGTTTTCCATGTTTCATTATTGAAGAAATATGTACATGATGCTAATCATATAATTGACTGGTCTGTGATCCAGGTGGAATCGGAGGGAGAATTTTTACCAGAACCCCAATGCATACTGGACAGAAAGGAAACCCCGCTCCGGAACCGAACCATTGCACAGGTCAAGGTGCGGTGGAAACATTTTGGCCCAGATGAGGCTACATGGGAAATGGAGGATGCCGTGAGACAGACATATCCGATTTTGTTTACTTCGGTACATGCAATTCATGTTAGTAGATAAGAACATCGAGGACGATGTTCCTTTTTAAGGGGGAGGGAATTGTAACACCCAGTTTCCCCCCAGTTTGTAAAAATAACTGGACTGGCCAAAAACTGTGGCAAACTCATAAATGTGAATATGTGATGTAAATGGACCTTGTGGAAAAGGTCAATAAATGTGAATAACATTATGAATTTATATTGCAGGAATGCTGAGAGGGGATGTGCAGAAGAAGAGACCACGATGGCGATGGAAGGCACCTGGAAAGGTGGCGCTAACTTCCACCGAGAATTAATACTGTATTTGGACTCCACTGGCCCGGAGAACCAAAAGCGGCTCGCTGGCCCCGAATTAAATGTCTCACAGGCTGGCAGGTTGATGGCTCCTTAGGAATTAATGAGGGATGGGGAGGTGAACAACCCATCCGTAGAGCCATCATGACTGACCAGCGCGAGGGAAATCGCGCCACACGCAGCCTCGCAAGAGGATAAGGCGTGGGGTAGAAGCGATTGGAAGGGAGACGCGAGGGGAGAAAAAGAACTCTGACAATATGCAGAGTGAGTGATAGCAGAGAGGAAGGAGAGTAACCTTTGCTCCTGGTCACTGGCAAACAAAGACACAGTCTCACAACATCGTGGTCTCAGCTCAGGGGTGGCTAGTGGTAAATCCACTGGGAGTCGCTGAGCCTACGGTTGGGTGGAAATGAGCACCCCTCTTAGCAGTTGCTTGACCCCTGGTGTTATTTCTGATAAGTGTTTTGCCTCTGGCATCTTGAAATATATATATATGTTTATTCTGATGATTATGCCCATAAGCTGTGAAATTGTGAATGATTTCATTGTAAGAATATCTGTAGGATGTTTTGATCAATACTAGTAGATGCATGTTTATAATGGAAAGACTACGTCTGGCTTATGTTTTCATAAATCACTATTTATATGCTTACCAATCTAACTCAGACCGCGTGTCTGATTCGTGGGAGAAAGGTACTCTTATATACCTCAGGTAGTACCCTGAGTGAATCTCCCCATAGAGATACCTTCCTTGAAAAGCCCATCAAGAACCGAGAAAGAGAATGTGAAGGCGTAAGGCCTTAGTAACCCTGCACGAAGAGGAATGACCCTCTTGAAAAACCCGAGATGGCAGCATAAGGATGAAGTAACGAATCAACGGATGAGATCCCGTCGAGAGATCTGTGGTCACTCACGACCGTTAGATCGGAGGAAGAAGATGGAGTGTTAAGTGCTTTAACCCTGATAGGTATTAATCGACGAACGAGATTTCATCGGGAAATCTATGGTCACTCATGACCGTTAGATTTGGTAAGAGGAAGCTGGAAAGTTAAGTACCTTAACCTGATAGGTATTAATCGACGAATGAGATTTCGTCGGGGAATCTGCAGTCACCCACGACCGTTAGATTAGTAGGAGAAAGTATGGCGTTAAATGCCTTACCACTTTGTTTTCCTGTGTCTTCGTGGGTAGCGAGGAGTTTAGGACCGTAGATCCCCAAGGTCCATGAGAGTATCCAGACTGTGGATCTTTCCACATTCAAGAAGTCGTGGGAGAGCCCACAAGTAGGGAATCTGTCCGAGCCGTCAGATCTCGGCTGAAAAACCCGACAGTCGTTGGATCTGTCAGGAGTTACCCGAGGGTTAAGACCCTAGTGTATAGGGGCGAAAAACCACAGAATAGATCTAAGCCGTCCGATTAACGGAGGCCACGTGTCAAGAGATCACCCATTTCGGGAAACCGGTAGTCGGGAAATCGGGAGTCCTGTTGACAAGAGATCGAGACTTTCCATTGTGGAAATCCCAGGATAGATCTGGGCCGTCCGATTGACGGAGGCCATGTGTTGTAAGATCTGCCATTTCGGGAAATCGGGAATTGCGGAATCGAGATTCCTGTTTACAAGAGTTCGGTATTTTGCATGGTGAAAACCCCAGAATAGATCTAAGCCGTCCGATTAATGGAGGCCACGTGTCAAGAGATCACCCATTTCAAGAAATCGGGAATTGCGAGATCGAGAGTCCTAGCGACAAGGGATCGGGACTTTCCTGGGTGGAAACCCTGGAACAGTTGTGGACTGTCCGATTTAAGGAGGTGACGTGTTGAGAGATTACTCGTTTTGGGAAATCGGGGATCGGAGATTCAGGAGTTCCGTTGACAAAAACTCGGGTCTTGCCTTGACAAATCCCGACCCATAATGTCGAGACAATAACATGTGGCTAAGTCCCGATGGACGGATGAGATTCCTTCGGGGAATCTCAGGGCCTGTAACGACCGTCCGACGTGAGGAAGAGATGTCGGCTTTAAGCTGGGGCGTGAATGCGCAATTAGATAAGTAACGAACAGATCTGGATGGCCAGAGTCCACCCGCCCAGATCTATGGTTGAGGATTCATTCCGGAGCCCCCTTGCCATTCTGCCTTTAATGGGGGGGGGGTCCGGAATAGTGTGGCGTGTGAAGTGGGCCCCCCTCCTGTCCTATCGACTACCGTGTTGCACTTCCCCCTCTGCCACCTGTACTCCACTTAACCGTGCGATGGGGCCTGTTCTCATTGGCTGTTCTCTAGCCCTGTTGGGATTCGTCCCTATTGGCCGGTTGCTAGCCCTGTCGGGGTTCGGCGGTTGCAAAGCCGAACGGTTTGACATTACCGTAGCGCCAAGACGTGAAGTTCAAAAGACACTACGTTTATTTGAACTGTGATCGTGACCCGCGATCACATGGGAACAGAGAGAGAGAGAAAAGAGCCAGCTTACGCTGGTCCTCCATGGATATTTAGGGGTTTTGATTCGGCAGAGGACCAGAAAAATCCGATTTAGGTAGTGGGTATGTGACAACGAGATGCTTAGAATTTTTTTGAAGGAGAACCATTGATCAAGATTGCATAAGAGACTGATTGAATGCACCCCATAATCTAGTTGATTGTATTAATGTTCATCTCCATCTACAATAAAATCAGGGGCAAGAATGACCAATTAATCCTACTGGAAGACTTCAAAAGATCTAGCGTTAGAATCACAACCTCTTGTTTGGCTCTGTTGATGGAGTGGAAAGCTTATTGAGCTAAGGCAACTACATCATGTATTTGTCGATGTTGTAAAAATCCAAATTGTTCTTCTGAAATGAAGAGGCTTAAAATGGGCTTAATTCTCATTGTAATAATTTTTGACACAAGCTTGTAAATTATGTTACAACAAGAAATCAATTTGTAGTCATTGAATAAGAAGCATCTTGTTTTTTGGGAATGAGAGCAATAAATGTGGAGTTCAAAGCTCCAAGAATTTTTCCAGACCGTTGAGATTCATGAATAACTTTCAATAAATCATCTTTTAGCAAATCATAAAACCTTTGATAAAATTCAATTGTGAGATTGTCAGGCTTGGGTATTTTTCTTTTTTCATAGAAGAGAGGGTGGTTAATAATTCCCCTTTCGAACTTTCCTAACATAAGCTAACTCCAAGTACCTCGACTTGAAGAAGGAGATGAATCGAACCTTGTGCACATTCCCCTGCAACTAGGTTTTCCTTGGTTGCTGCCCATGTCCTTGATAGCAACACTGTTTGCATTGCATTCATTTAGTGGAGATCCGACTGTGATCCTTGCTTTGGATCTTCTGATGGTCATGAACGGTTTCTGTTCTTGCTGATCCTACGTTCTTGTTGATTTTTCAATAAACTAGGCTTAAACATGAAGTTCATTCCATTTTAGCATTTTACTTAGACCATAGAAAATTTGTTGCAGCAACCAAGATCACAAGAAGAAACACCATGCACAAGTACACACGAAGTATCTTGGGAAACCTTTCTCAACAAGGGAATAAGACCCAACCAATCCTTTGCTATATTCTTCAAGAGAAAGACTTCCACCACCATAAAAACCTAGCACAAAAAAGGGTGCTCACAAACCCTAGAAGACTAACACCCAAGAGAGGTGGACACTTTTCCCAAGAATAAGTACTTGCTGAAATTTCCAAATTCACACTTGTGATTTGATCCCTCAATGGGGAATTTACCTTTATTTATATTACACTGAACCTGTCAACAGAAGTGTCTATTGGCACAATAGGGCCGAATTTAATAACTTATAATATAATTAATAATTACCATATTAATTATCTTTTACAATCATGTGGGGCCGACTTGTACCCTTTACATTACAAATAGGGTTACATGTAAGTCCGACTCTTGAACAATATAGCAAGGGATCTCATACACCCACTAGTGCTCAACCACTAGGGGTACATCCATCTGTTCTTAGCCACAGGGATGTCCATATCTCTATTTCACTGCCTCTCACAGGAGAACCAAACTCACTAGTGCTCAACCACTAGGATTCCGTTTACATGTGCTCATCCACAGGCACGTCCAACTCAACAGATCTTCTTTCTCACTGCATTACACAGGCGAGTCATCTGGAGTTCATCATCTCAACTCTTTTCTCAGAGGAGGCTAATACATCGTTTCATCTCTGTCTTAGAACGATGCACCCAACTCATGGGATTTCACACGTTCGTCTGTGCTCAACCATAAGGATGTTCAACTCAACAGATCCTCTTTCTCACTGCGTTACACATGAGAATAATTTGGAGTATCATCTCAACTCTCTATAAGGAGGAGGCCAACACAACATTCCGGTTCTATCTTAGATAAGAACCATACACCCAACTCAAGGGCTCTCTCTTAGGTCTGTGTCCTGGAGGATGTCTCACGCAGCTGTAATCATCAACACTCCCTCTCAGCTAGGGAGGCATTCTCCACCAGGCCAAGTCTCTCACAAAAATACTCGAACTTCGTCTTGGCAAGCGGTTTGGTGAAGATACAGTGATACTGTCTTCCTCTGCACCATGTCTCTCATATAGTGATATTTTATCTCGATGTGTTTCGATCTGTCATGAAACACAAGGTTCTCAGAGAGCTTCACACAACTCTGGTTGTCACAATGAATAGTAGTAGGATCCATCTCATGATCGAATAAATTAGTCAGAAGTTTGCGAAGCCACACTGCTTTGCGGACTACTACACTCAATGCAATGTACTCTGCCTCTGCGGTACTCAATGCCACAGAGCTATGTTTTCTGCTGCACCAGGAAACCATGGCAGACCCCAAAGTGAAGCAACAACCGGAGGTGCTTTTCCTGTCCACTGCGCTCCTTGCCCAATCTGCATCGGCATATCCTTGAAGGCTCAAGTCTACATTGGAGGCATATCTTAGGCCATAACCAACTGTTCCTCGTAGGTATCTCAATACATGTTTTGCTGCTATTCAGTGAGTCTATCTCGGTTGGATCATAAACTGGCTAAGCACATTTACTGCATAACATATATCCGGTCTGGTGTTAACCAGATACATCAGTGATCCAATCAACTGTTTGTACAAGTGTGGATCAATCTCTCCTGAATCAGTATCACTCATCTTCTTCAAATCCATCACCATTGGCGTAGGCATGGATTTACATTCTATCATACCAAACTTTTTTAATACCTCCACAATTTATTTTCCTTAACTTAGGAAAATCTCATTTGTCCTCTGCCATACTTCTAGTCCCAAGAAGTAATGCATCAAGCCTAAATCCTTCATTTCAAATTTAGCAGTCAATGCTTGTTTGTATTCAACAATTAATCTCTCTGAACCTGTGAGGAAAAGGTCATCCACATATAGGACCAAGATCAAACACTCATTGCCATCAATGTGATAATATAGGTTTGGATCAACAACACTTTTGCTGAAACCCAAACTCATCAGAAATCCATTCATTTTATCGTACCAAGCACGTGGTGCTTGCTTTAGTCCATATAGGGCTTTCTTCAACCTGCACACATGAGATCTTTCGTTGTGTATAATGAATCCTTCTGGCTGCTCGATATAAACTTCTTCCTCAATTTCACCATTGAGAAAGGCTATCTTTACATCCATCTTCACGTAGCTTCAACCCATGGAAGCAACTAGTACAATGATAGAACGGATGGAAGTGTGGCATCGGACTCTTGGAACAAATTCTTGTCATAGTCAATTCCCTCTACTTGCGAGAACCCTGTCATAGTCAACTCCCTCTACTTGCGAGAACCCTCTGGCTACAAATCTCGCTTTGTATTTCTTGATGCTTCTTGTTATCCCCCATTTTAGGGATAATTAAGGAGATTATGTCTCGAGGCCCACAGGTCCTAGACATGGAGTAACGAGAGCTAGATCGACTTGAGCATGGCCCTGGAAGGCCCATCTTTTCTTTTATTCAATGCCTCCACCTTGTCAGCGACAACAACATCCATCACCTCGGCCTGGTCCTGTAGCAGAGATTGATCTTTCTCCATGAGGTAATGAGTCTGGGTATCATGGTATGTGTCACTCTGATATTCAAAACCTTTGAATATGTGCATTTAGTTCTTTTTGTTTCTAACGGGTGCTTGGATCTTATACTTATCCACTTCACCATGTCTGGGGGGAATGACATGATGCCCTAGTAAGCTTATGCCCATAGGTTTTGAGTTTCCACTGGGGGGATTCATGAAGAGTCATCGTCCGCTCACATCATACTTACCATTTTCCATCTTACTCCCACACATCCATCCCATTACATTGGTCCGGGCATTGGGTTGCCCAATTATTTAAGGGTTGCACCTTACTTGTGGGAAGGAGGAGCTAAAGGCCCAGAGGGTAAAAGCAGCTGGCAAAAGATAAAATCCTAAAAATAAAACCTCGAGATGCTTCACCCAGGGATCCCCAAGAAAGCAGTAAAATGATTCTCAACAAGAAACAGAGGGACCCATAAAAATAATAAAACAAGACCTACTCAGAGGATAGGGGGTCTCATCACGAGCCAGCCTATTAGGTCCATGGGCATCTAGCGGTATGACACTACTAGCAGTTGGTTACCATGCCATGGTAGTTTCTCTTGGTGGCATAGCCAAGAGAAAGGGGGTCTCATCACGAGCCAACCTTCTCATTTCCGTGAAAGTGCTTGTGGGTAACATTTCACCATTGGTCACCATGCTAGGGCAGTGTCCCCTGATAAGCTTCTTGAAAGAAAATCAATAAAGAATGAAGATAAAAGGCATGAATGGGTTTGGAAACATTAGTATCCATGACAGGTGCAACTCACCTTCTACAGAGGCACCCATAGGTAAGCCATGCATTTCCCTGCTATCACTGCATCCCTTGCTCTGACATCCCTTAGCCACCTCATCCACTCACATGGCTTGGATTTGATTTCTCCCAGAAACATCCCACATCCAGTGATCATTTTCCCAAAAGGACACCCTGTCACTTCCTCCAAACTTGGCTTGCAGATTTGTATAATGTCTTTGAGCGCTTGACTGAGTGAAAGGGGTTTTATGCACATGTTTAATAAAATTGATGATTACATGTGATTGACATTTCTATGATCCCTGTGACTTATGAGCCCATGGAGGGCGTATCTATTGATGTGCAGGATCATACCCGACGGACATGTACCATATTGGACAAGTACACATGGGGAGATGATTAGTTCAGACCTCCATGGGGCTGAGAGCCCACCAGATGGATGCTGAGACCCCAACAGATGGAAGAGACAGGTCAGAGGGTTTGCACCGGGGAAGAGGAGGACGCTCCACCAGAGGTATATGAGCAGAGCCTTACCCAGGGGGGTTGTGCCCTCTCCACTAGGACATTGGCCTTGGAAGGCCCATGACATCACCCAAGACATCTTACGATGCCATCCAATGATATGAGAGTTTTGGGAGGCAGTTGTGGCATTTGGCACGTGTGGCAGTGTTGGCACAAGGGCAGACCCAGGGTTCAACGCTACACCAACGCACCAAAAAAACTCTAACTACTGGCCCTTTCTGAAACACCTGCGAAGCAGAGGAAGTCTCACCCGAGGTAGAGGCAGGGGTGGTTGCAGTACTCAGGTGTCTGCAAACTTAGCTGGGACACGGATTTGTGATTATAACACTAAATAGAGCACTTAATAGTTAACATTCATCAATACTTGACCAATATCTACTTCGCAGATAAAACACAGCATCGTAGCATTCACCCAGATCTCATGTATATAAGTACATTATCATAAACAGGTAGATTAGATCTAGCATATCAAGCACTAATCACAATCATAGAGGTCAGATCTAACATTCTTACACATCATTAGCACAAAGCATAACCAGATTTGTCTATCTCTATCAAAGCACTTAGCTAAAGAATACATAAACACATCACGACAAAGCACAAAGCAAGACAACATAGTATTTATGTGGTTCACCCCCACCCTAGGGCTACGTCCACCAACTCTTCTTCTTTATTAGCTTCTTCAATGGGTTACATGCATAGAGCCACCAAAATCCTACTGTGCATAGGACAAGAGATCTGCGCCCACCTCGCCAGATCCTAGGTCACAACACTAAGCCTTTCTACAGTTTGTGCACAAAGCACTGCAGACGACTTGCACTCCGCTTTGAAAGTCTCACACAACACACTTATAATCCACACTTGCACTTAGCATTTAGCACTTAGCACTACTGGCCTCTTATCACATAGATATCGCTACTTCTTATATTGCCTAGACATCTATTTATACTTTACAAAATATGCCTAAACATGGGTAAACCCATGGGCCGACATCCCATTCCCATTACATAATCCCATAACCCAAAAAAGACCCAAAAAGGGGCCGAGATTCCACGATCTCCGCTTCGTCTTGTGCTCCTCCTTCGACAGGGTGTCGAAGTCCCAAAATAGGTCAAACTTGACCAAGGATCTCCCAAAACTTGGTCAAGGGCCAACATGCCCCCAACACTCACTTGTGACTCGTTTCGAGTCACTCTGGTCTGATCAGTTCTGCTTCGAATTCCTCGAGCTTGGCTCAAGCTGCTTCGACTTGCTACTATGCGACGACCTCTTTCTCAATGAACTCTTGGATGACTGCGTCGTTGATGGGTCATTTTAGGCGTTGTTCTGCTGCATTCACAACCTGCTCTAGCTCTGCTCCTCGTCTTTCAACCTTTGTGAACAATTGGTACGCCTTATCTTGTACTGGTTGAAGCCGTTGAGTTACTTCCATAACTTCGCTCTGAATCGTATGGATCTGCTGCTGGGCAGTGCACTGCTCTTGAGACCGCTTCATTCTTTCTATAACTGATAGGGCCTTCAGCTACGCCTGTAGGGTCTCTGCGTGCTGCTTAGCTCCCTGGAGCTGTGACTCCAGTGCCTGCAACTCTGGGTTCTCGGTGAGTTGCTCATACGTTTAGGCACTGCGGGTACTCAAGTGCTTGCATTCAAGGGCAAGAGCTTTTAGTCTCTCAACTGCGCTTCGGGTGGTTGCTTCTCTTTGGTCCCTTACTTCTTGTGGGGTCTCAGGTACAGTGCGTAGCTCCAAGTCTATTATGCGTTGCTGCAACTGCTGGATCACTTCTGTCAACTGTTCTACTTGCTTCGTGACTTGATCCTCTGCCCTTATTTCTATAACTGTCACAGAGCGAAGTGCTCTGTTGATCGCTTCCTTCATTTGAAGTTGCTCTGCGAGCAACTGTTCCTTTCCTTGCTGTAGCTGTGCCTTTTCCTCATCAAACTTCAATTGGAGAGCAAGCTTTTCTTGTTCTGCATCACTGCGTTGTTCTACAAGTACTCCTTGTACTTGTGCCATACCCTGGGTGGCTTGCGCTTTTTCTTCTTGTGCTCATCGGAGGCGAGCTTCGACTGTATCAGCTAGGCAGTGGATTTGAGCTGGCTCATCTCCCAATTCTGGTGTTCCCAATGATAGAGGCGTAGTGGAGACTACGCGGCTGGATTGTAGTGTGTGTTGTACCTCTTGGAGCTCGACCTCAATTCTATTGTACATCTCCTCCTGCTTAGTCTTTTGTTTCTCTGCTATCTCCAACGAAGCATCATTCAGGGCTTCTATGATGAAATCGAAGTCATCAGAGGTGAGGACGGTCTGCATCTTGGTCATGGAGGCTTTCGATTTCTTCCTGGAAGAAGGTTTGGGAGGGGAAACCTTCATTTTCTTTGATGGGTCCTCCTCGTCTCTAGGTGGGGTTACTTCGCCTTTCTTTTGTTTCACCTTTGTGCCATTTATCTCTTCGCCATCACCCCCTCGCTCTGGTGATATGGAAGCAGTCTTCACTGAGGTACTGCTTACATCTTGGGCTTCTACAGTCTTCTTTGTCTTACTGGGTCCGTGTGTATCATGCATTGTTTCTGGGCTGTCGATGTCGGACATCTCCGAGGTGTCTGCTAGAATGAGGAGGTCCGTCGACCAGTCCTTGGTGATCTCCTCCAAATATTCCTCCATTAGCTTATAATAGGATTGGAGCTGTTGCTTGTGTTCATCAGCGCGCGCTGTGATGTAAATGAAATGTCGGTCTACGTTGAACTTCGTCAAGGGCCTGAACCGATGTAGAGTGTTCGGAGTTATGCGAGGCTCGGACTGTATGACTATCTTCAGTTGATTGTAATAGGTATGAAAGACAACATTGGACTGCCACTGTTTATTCATGTCACTTGAATACCACAGTGTGCTGAAATTCACAGCCAATGGTTCGAACGACTCGATGTCTGGGAAGGTCGCACCCTCTGACATCTCCCAGGCAATAAAAGAGATCAGGATCAATAGCCAGCTGAAATGAAATTCATACCCTTGGTCCTGGGCTTCTTTGCAGTCGAGTTCTAATTGGTTCACCAGGTACTTCGCCCAGTTCATCTGAAGTCCTTCTGCGCACTTCCCTGCGAGGTCGACTACAAAACTAGTGACTTGGGTGGGTCGGTTTTTTTTGACTAACTTCCCTGCAATCAATTGACAGGAGAGGCACACTGCGCCACTTTGGATAGAAGCTACCTTATAGCCTTGCGTTCCCTTCTCGACATCGCCATAGGTTTCCTTGATATTCTGTGCAAGAGCGTGATCCATGGATTTTCCGGGGTAAAAATCTTGGGGATCAGGGCCTTGCATAATTAACCCTGTGATCCGATTGATCAGCGCCAGATCAACTGTTATACGACGGTTTAACCACAAATAGCCGCCATGGTAACAAGACAACAACAACTTGACGCATGCATTCACCTCCTGGTGTCGTCCGAAGTGGGGAATCTTCATGACATTGAGCAGGGTGGACTGCGCGAAGTCCATAGTCCATTGCTGAGGGACGATCTTCGAGTTTTTCCCTTTAGTTCTAGTTAGGTACTTATGTGGGGTGAGCATGCTATAGGCTTTGTGATCTCCCAGGTTGAAGTCGCTGAACTTCAATACTATGAGCTTATCTTGGTTTGCTCGCACTGCGCGGATCCCCTTCGGGAGGTATGTAGTGACCAAGGTGTAGTCGAAATCTCTGGGCATGCTGTCTCGATTTATCGTGCTGCTCAGAGGTGGAATATAGGTGGGTAGTATGGTTGGGATCAATTTAGCATTCGCTAAATCATCCTTGTGTTTGGTTCACTTCTCATCTGATGGTCGAGAGGGTACAAC
The DNA here is from genome assembly GCA_010110895.2 of Picea sitchensis. Classification (NCBI taxonomy): domain Eukaryota; kingdom Viridiplantae; phylum Streptophyta; class Pinopsida; order Pinales; family Pinaceae; genus Picea; species Picea sitchensis. The sequence continues at coordinate 12,407 of SNQJ01S0247277.1, forward strand.
TCTATGAGCAGTGGACATTGTTAAGAACCAAACATCAATATAGCTTATCCGTGGACAATTTCGGCCCTTCTGGGTATGAAACTTTCTTTTAGGTAGTTCTCTGATATTTCTTCTCTGCAATGCCACAGGTCTGATCAAAATTGGATGTGCCCAGTGGAATTTACGGTAACTTCCTCACAACTTGCTGATTTTTGGCCTTTCCAGGAGATCTCACTTGTATAGAATGCCCCGCACAAAATAATTGATATCAAATTCTGAAACTCGCACCCAAAATACTACAGACTGTCCACGATCCAATGCAACCAGTCCCACTCAATTTGGATACTCTAGCAAGAAGTTATGCTTGTTTTACCTAGAACACCTTCTTGAAGCTAGTCAATAGGACTAGTCAGATACCCTATCTTACACAAGGTGTATCTACAAATTTAAGATGACCCAGAAGCTGAACTTTTTACCACAGGTACCTTACTAATTTCTGTAAATGGCCTCCAGAGGACAGGGTCTGAAACGTTACAGAAATTGTTTTATAGCGAAAATTCCACAATGACTCATTTCAGGATGATTCCAGAACCCTATCTTGTACAGGCTGTATCTCCGAAATTATAAGGCCTCAGGAGCTGAATTTTGAGCCCAACGTACCTTGATCCGTCTACTAAATACCCTCC